>SKCR01017068.1:0-304433 GCA_019454045.1 Zanthoxylum bungeanum | reverse complement strand
TAGGTTGGTGAAATAATACTTTGGATGCATAACTAGAAAATTGGGTGTTGTTGGAGCGGATGTGGAACCCCTAGGGTCGGATTAGAACCCCGCACAATGGAAGTGGGTCTAACCCATGGATATCAAGTATGGGTGTAATTTTAAAATATTAAATAAAATACTATATTTCTTTACGAGTGTACAGGAAAAAATCGGGGATGAATCGGAGTTCAGAAACTCAAAAACGGAGAAAAATAAAATTCGCTGCGCGTAACGCATGACGCGCACGCTACAGTACTGTAGCGTCCAGCTAAAAAAAAAATTTAATTATTTTTTATTTCATTTGTTTCTCGAATGTCCTTCAGCTTTCTAGAACAGAGAGCTAAAGGAATTAAGGCTTTCAACCCTAAATCCTTCCAATCTTCCCTAAATAATTCCAAAACACCCAAAATTAATTTTAACATCAAAACCAACATCAACACATGTTATAGAAAAAAAATCAATTTATTCAAAATATCAGATATTTTTTACAAAACTATAAATTTATTCTAAATACGCACTTGTGTAAATTTTGAATCCAAAATGATGAGTGGTAAATATATCACTATTTCTCATTCCCCTGACTTAATATTTTGTATAGTTTCTTGAGTTTTGTGAATATTTTGATGTGTTTTGTGGTATTTTATAGATAAATAAAATAACAGGACTCTCTGGAGACAATTCGGGGCCAAAACAGTGAAAAACGGACAAAAAGGGCAAAAATGTAAATTTCCTACTAAAATGTGCCATTTTGCTAAAATGCGCCGTTTGCTAACGTGCGCCGGAGAATGCTAACATGCGCCGGAAACGTGGACCAATCATAGAAGTTTTGCTATCATGTGTCATTGCTAACATGCACCTGCCACATGTCAACATCACATCAAATCATGCTAATGTGCGCCGTGCCACGTGTCACCATCACATGCTGCCGAAAATCATCATCAACACATGTCAATGCGCGCAACTTTCGTATAATAACTAACCATGCCACGTGTCCTCATCTCCGAAAGTTGCGCGCCATGCGTCTATCATCAACGGCGCGTCGAGACGTGTGAGGTAAAATTTTGCCTATTTAATTGAGGCCGAATTTCAGAATTCAATTCATACTTTCTTCTAAGGAATTCCTTAAGAATACTTAGAAGATTGTATCTTGTTCGTTTATTTACAACTTTAAGTATTTAATTTTCGCAATAGCACTTTCTTTTATTTACTTTTTAGTCTTTACTTTTTGTATTTAATTTCATTTACTTTTACGCAATAATACTTTCATTTCTTTACTTTTTAGTTTTTTACTTTTCATTAATGAGGAGGTAACTCCCCTCTGCTGAGGTTAAAGGTAAAGCTTTTATTACTAATATTTAGATTAATCTCCCTTAATTATAATATATAAACTATTTAAAACCTGACTTAATGAGGATACCGCCTTTATGGTCGGTTGGAGTTAATGAAATTGGTTTTAACCTGACTAAACTGGATACCGCATGTATGGTCGGTTGGTAATTATCATAAATTTGACTTAATCAGGATACCGCCTATATGGTCGGTTGATAATTATCACGCAAAGTTAATATATTATAATAAGGGAGATATATAAAATAGAAGTAATAAAAGTGAATCCTCTAACCCCAGCATTTTCTTTACTGTTTTATTTACATTTTTAATTTCTAGCATTTACTTTATGTCTTTTACTTTATTTAAGCTTTTACTAGCCTTAGATATGTGTCGTAACTAAGCCTGTTATCTGGGGTTGTGATGAATTCCAATATCACCGGTTTATAAGGGGTTTTTTTTTATAATTTGGGTAATATAAAGGTTTACTTATTAAGTCTTAAGCTTAATGCTTATTGTTAACTGGCCATTAATAAGATTGATCTGGTAAACTTAAAATAAACTTGACAAAGGAATTTTAGGTTTCAGCCTTAGACTTAATAGCTCACGATCTTCCTTAAGGATAGATAACCGTTTAATAGATTTTCTTACAGGATATACATATACCTATCGGGCGGGGGTAACCATAATTGGAACTTAATCTTAATGAATTCAGGTAACTTGGTTGACATAGACATATCATTAATTGGGTTACACTGGGTATTTGCATCTGACCATCGACATAGGCTTTTGCATAATTTCGTGTTCCAGGTTAGTAAACCAATATATTACACAAACATGAGATAACCACTTCATCTTTAAAAAAGATATTGGAAGGATTCACAACCCTAGATAGTTTCTTAAAATTGAATTTTCCCTTAATTTACTTTCGCACTGTTTTATTTATTCGTATTTAGTTTAAAGTCACCATCCAATCAACAACCAATCTATTAGATACTTGTAAAAATTTGGCTTCATAAATTAATAGCTTAGGTATTAAGTCCTCGTGTGATCGATACTGTTATACTACTTGAACGATATGTGCGCTTGCGTTATACGCGTGTGATTACTCCGGTCACAAAACACAAACCAAATTAGAATCTCACAATGAAGTGACCCGTGGATAATTATAGGTCACCAAAAGGTGGTCAAGTGATTCTAGAATGATAGTCATAACTCTAATTTTATGACTATGCCTAACATAAATATTTTGACCCAATTACAAGCATATTGTGTTTATACTTCTAAAGCATCCTAACACAATTAATTAGCCTAATTTCAACATTATGTATCTAATACATAATTCATCACTATATGTCTCTCTAATGAAAAAATATAGCTTTTAGAGAAGATCAAACTTACCTAGCAAGATTGATTCAAAGATCCAATCTACATCTCCTTGTTGAAATGTTGAGGAGAAAATTCAAAGTTAGCATGCTTGACTCCAATATCCAATCTTGATTCCAATACTAGCAAGCTTCACTCCAAGATCCATTCTTGATTTCTCCTAATTGAAATGTTTTAGAGATCTCACAAAGCTTCTCTAAACACTTCTATAGTTTAGGCTAATTTCTCTAATTCTTTCTTGTATTTAGCTTTCTCAACCTTTTGCTTTTTTTTGCTTAATTAAAACCTTCATAAAGCTTGCAATTTATAGCAAAATTTAGGTAATTTTTAATTAATAAAAGTTGTAATCAAATTTTATGTGGGCTTAATCTAATTTGTCCAATATGTATAATTAGGTGTGACTAATCCCCATTGTGTACCACTTTGATTTAATCCAATTAAATCAAGATAAGGATTAGGAAATGTATTAGTTCAATGTTTGCCACTTTGATTTAATCCAATTAAATCAAGCCAAAACCACATATTATTACATACTTACAATTACCATAATATCCTCAAATGATAGAGATAATTATGATTTTAGAATTAAGCCCTTGTGTAAATATTGAATTAATCCAATTAGGTCAAAGTAAATAATCAATGTTATCCAATAACATTTGATTATCTTAGTTGATAATTAAAACTTTGAATATTATTTTTTATCAAAATTAATCGTCTGCCCAAGTGCTCAACGACATTTCATATTGGGACTCTATAAGTTCAGACATGTTCTTCATATAAACCTTGCTAATATGTACGCAATTCGGCCATCTCCGAATTCGTGAAGAACACGAACGACCTTTCTGAACTCTACAAGTCAAGGTTATCATATATGTTTAACAATCCTTCTGTAACATCCGGTGACCCCGACGACTTATACATTACCAGAGCCTGACGACTATTGAATTTTGGAGGTATAATACTTGATATAAATCATGTTTGAGCAAATACATGCTCATGAAATGATATTTGGGACATTCAGAAGATTTCTTGAAATTTCGACGCATAACTTAGTTTACGTCCAACTTTAAACAGCCTTTAGTAATCAGACTATAATTTTTTCATACAATCTTTGATTTTTATGAACAAGATATCGTCGGAAAGCTTAGACCGAGAGTTAAAACTTATGTGTTGAAATGTTTTCCAAATTCGGACCAAAAACGGGTTAAAAATCGCAATTTCCACGGCTGCTACAGTAATTTCGAGATTTCACTAGAAGTGGGTGATGTGGCATCATCTCAACCATTCAATTCATCACAAAATCAACCCCCTTTGTCTATAAATAACACACTATTCACTCTATTCTTTAATATCAAAACGTGAGTGGTGAGGAGGGAAATTCTTCAAATTGTTTTCTCAAATTTCAAGCTAATTTTGGGAAGCATCAAGTAATTAATTCAAGTCCATCTTATGCGAAGTTATTTTCTTATCACTTTCCTCTTCTATTTTTCAGTTTTAAGATTGAATTGTTGGAGCCCCAATTTGCACCTTACTTCACCCTAGCGAAGGAAATTGTATAATTGGCTTTGATAGAGTTAGTAACATGTATTTTGGGAAATATTTTGAAGTTATAAACATGTAATAAGGATTGTAAGAATATGGATATAATTTAGGGATTATGCTTTGGTGATCTTAGAATTTTAGAGAATGGTTGGAGAATAGGTGATGATATAAGGTGAGTTTTGAAGTTGGAAAAGTTCTTTGTGATGGTATTATGTTGGATTGAGGACTTTGTGTATGTGAATGTATTGGAAGGGGAAGTTAAGTGTGCTTTTTGTGTTTATGTTAATGATAAATTGGTTCATAAAGTGGGATTATCTATATATGTCTCTTGAGTATACATTGTGTAATTAAATTTAGGTTTATGTGAAGGTTTTAATGTGGGGAGGTATGGTGAAGCAAGTTAGATTTGGAAAAGATGATATTAGGCCCTGAAACCGGCCTCGCGTCGCGACACATTCTGGAAAAATGAGGCCAAATTTGATTTATTCTTGCGCGCGTCGCGAAATCAAGCCACCGTCTCGGATTTCCAGGTCGCGTCGCGACGCGAGGCCATTTCTCAAGACATATATTTTTTACCCAATTCAGTTTTAACCCAGGACGTACAGACCACCCGAAGGGCTCCGTATCATGCTATATTTATGTCAACTACCATAACATAAATGTAGAACATCGTATAGTTACAAAAATTACGAAATATATCCTACAACATGAATTCTAATCGAGTTGACCTTTGAGGGTTATCACAGGAACCACAAAATGCTTCGACGAAGTAACGATATGCTAATGGAACTCCAAATCTGTGAGTTTCAGATATAGTTTTCAGAAAGTTTCAGAAAAGCTTTTCTAGAAATAAGACTTTCAGAAAAAGCAGTTTATAAGAGGTTTCCAGAAAAGAGTTTAGAGTTTTCAGACCGGAAAAGAGTTTTTCTTATTAAGCTACTTCTGAACTTTGGTTTTTAAAAAAATAGTTCCATAACAGTATTTTAGTTTTCATCTTCTAACTCGTCCACACACTTAGATCTTTCAAATGATCTAACCCCCTCCCAGTGTTTTATTTTGTAGGATCGTAGGGACAGGCTCGGGAGGATGGATACTGATGGCAGTCACTAGAGGGTTTGATCCACCAGGTCGAGTCAGAAATAGAGTACAGTCAAGTTGAGTAAAGTTTAGTCTCAGATACTTGTATATCAGAGTTAAGTATGAGTATAGAATTGTAAAACATATGGTATTATATGTTCAGTCAATGTATATTATATTTTGAGTCATAACAAGAGTTTGGGGCTTAGTCTCATATATGAAAGTATGTTGAGAAAAGTATCAGTATTTTGCGTAGTGAGATAGTCAATGGCTTAGGGGAATAGTACGACCTATTCCATGGATGTTACAAAGAAGGTATCAGAGCATGGTCCAGGGAGTCTGTGACTGCAATGGGTAGAGTACTGGGGTCTAGTATACGTAGTATGTCCGGGATACTCGTATGTGATGCACTACCTCTCCAGTATCCGATCATCGAGTATGTCTTCAAGCTCTATAGACATGTTAGTAAGAAATCCTAAGTTATTCGAATTCTCTTTCTAGTAAAAAGTGATCAAAATTTTTGTTCTAATTAAGGATTCTTGGTAGCAATTCTCGCATAATAACTGAAGTTCAAGACAAGTGAGGAAAACAGAAAATATATAGATATCCAAACAATCAAGAGACAGTAAGTGGGAATGATATAAAAGTAGATGATAAAGAGAATACTAGAATTGTAATAGTAAGAAGGAATACAACAAGTCTGAGTAAGAGTAAGAATAACAATTAGACCTATAAAGTTTCCTCATTTTCACAAGAATCTTCTATTCCTTAAGAAATTCATTTTAGATAAAACAATAAGTATAAAGTACCTTGTATAAATGACAAGTCCTCTGACTAGCAAAAATAGTAAGAAACATAAGAAATGGGGATAAATCAGAGTTAGACATGAAAGCCCGAGGAATTAAAGATGTTAAAAAACGAGTACAAGTTTTCAACCCAGGCATATAAGTAAGCAAAAGAAAGATGTGAGCAGAGATGATTACATTACCTTACCTTAAGAAACCCTATATCGATATAGCATTAAATTACACAGATTTTTAACCCCTCGATAATAGCGGTTATAAAAGTATTCTGACAAAACCTCTCTCATACCTACTTTATATAAGTGATGGATTCTACCAGGACATAAGTATTAGAACAAGGACGCCAACACCTATTGAGATATAGACTTCTTCCCCACCTTATACCGGTGCTAGGAAAAGTTAACATTAAATAAGTTTGATAATAATTTATCCAGAGTAAGAGATAGAAGATATTGAATGATAGAACACCCAGATGAAAAAACTAAGAATGTTTTAAGGGAGAGGAAATAAAGGACTTAACCCAAGAAAATAAGAGAAATATCACAGAACTAGTGAGAAACCCATAGATCAGGCAAATACCAGTAGGAATCCGCGTGAGCTAAAAAAGAATAGGCTTATGAGATAAGAGACACTCAGAACTTAACCAAGAAGTACCAATATAAATAAAAAGATGAGACGGAAAGATTGCAACCCGTAATTAGAATAACAAACAAAGATCTAGGAATTACCCTAGAGAATGAACCCCCATTAGACTCAATACATATAATGACATAGTTAATGTATCATGGAGACAGTAACGTAAGAGAAGACCTCGGCGGTATTAATCAAGATTAGGAAAACGTAAGACATGAAATAATACATACAACTTCCAGTAGTATGAATGACAATTATTCCTTCCAATAACCCTACTTCAGTAAGTGTCTGGTCACTCAATCAGGAGTAGGAAGTATGTGTATACCCATCGACTTGGAACTTAGCAAGAATTTGAATAAATAAGTAGAAGGCGTGGGATAGGGTGGACGAATCATGAAATAATTAGATAGTTGAACAAAAGAACAAATAAACCTCAAGAAAATGAAGGTTCCAAAAGAGTATGGAATTAAGGTAAGCAATATATAGCAACACAAGAGTAAGAAACTCGACTTATACAGAGTTTCCCATAGCTTAAGACACCCAACTTCTTCAGGATTAATAAAAGTGTAGTATCCAAGCCAAAGAATTTATAGTAATGATGTAACATGTATTAATATATGGAATTTCCAAGAAAGTACGGACTTAAGAGATCCAAAGAAACGAGATAAGGAGGGAAGTCAAGTAATAGAGCAAAATTTAAAAAACCAGAGTAACAGTGGGAGTATGATAGGAGTTTGAGAGAACATGAGCCTTATGGAGATTTTTAGTAGAAAGTAGTATGATTAATAGTCAGAGATAAAATTATGAGTAAAGCTGGAAAAGATAGTTCAGGTGGTTTTAGCAGAAGTACCTAAGTCTGAGAACTAAGACCAGATATGTAGATAAGAGAATTCTAAGTTCGTGGATTAGCAGCACATGCAATCGCAACACGGGTAATTAGCGAAGATGCCATAATTAGAAAACTTCAGGATAAGCCCCACCCTCCTAGCCCTCATCAGATAACAGCAATAAGATAGATCTCAATAATCACCTCGAGATACTCCTAGAAACAAGTGTATGTGTAGTGAAAGAAGATCAAAATGTAAAGTCTGTGAATACAATACATGAGTAGAGTGAAGAAGGGAAATAGCCCTAAATGGGAGATTTAAAAGAGAAGCCATCTAGATGAAGTGATGAAGAGATAAGATAATAGTTTAGCAGTAGCAAAGAAATAAAAGGATAAAGTTAGACAGAAATAGGAACGTACAAGAGATTATATCCTTCCGGTAAGACAACAGAGACATAGATCACAAAACTTCCTGGTATAGGATAAAATCAGGAGAGAAGACAAGAAGGTCAAGGGTTTGGATATAGAACTGTTAAGGTGTAGCGGTGATAGCAAATAATATTGAGTAAGTAATGACACAAGAGCGCAACAACAAATACTCCTCAGTATTGGAGTAAAACTAAGAGTTCTATTACATCTTAACTCATGTAATTCATGCGAAGTAATTAGCCATAGTTAAAGTTAACCTAGCCACCACGTAGCGGGATGGCATTAACCACGGGTATAGGGTGCTTCGTAAAGATGCTATATTGCACTGGTACAGTGTGTGAGTTATCAAGGTTTAATTTACGTAAACGGTTATCAGACAAAGGTGGAATCTATAAGTTGTGTATATTTACATATCCATGATTAATAATACTTGATAAAGTAAGAATATAGAAACAATAGAACATAGAGATCCCAGGGTGTGACCAGGTATGAAGAACAAATGAAAGACATTGTAGTCAAAGTTATAGCAACAATGGAAGTAAGAGTACAGACATAATATGAACTATAACAAAGATCGAATCGCTAATGTTGACGTCAAAATAAGGAATATGGTTTAAGCAAAAGTGTACATGAAGCTAAGTTCAGCTTAAGGATTGTGCCTCTAAGACAATGACCAAAGAAATTACCTAGAATTGACCTCCTTAGTATAGATCCATCTAGTAGATAACGCTAGTAAGTAAAAAGTACATGAATAATCTAATCCTGCACTATTAATTACTAAGCTCCATTGATAGCCGGAGAAGTAAGAACTTAAAAGAGCAGAACCCATAAGTAGTTGAAGCTCAGTGAGAAAATGAAGAGTTCAATAGTTAAGTTATGGAGAGGAACGCTAGTTTGTGATATGTGAGTAGCGCTAAGGAAATATTCAACATATTATTCTTTTATATACATGCACCTGAATCGAATCAATAGATTATTTTTTTTTTCTTGTAATTAAAACCTTCCTTAAGCTTGCTACTTATAGCAAAACTTAGACAATTTTTAATTAATAAAAGTTGTAATCAACTTTTTAGTGGGCTTAATCCAATTTGTCCAAATATGTATAATTAGGTGTGACTAATCTCCATTTTCTCTCACTTTGATTTAATCCAATTAAATCAAGCCAATGATTAGGAAATGGATTAGTTAAATTATGATTTTATAATTAATCACCTATTATTACATACTTACCATTACCATAATATCCTCAAATGGTTGAGATAATTATGATTTTATAATTAAGCCATTGTGTAATTATTGAATTAATCCATTAATCCAATTAGGTCAAAGTAAATAATCAATGTTATCAAATAACACTTGATTATCTTAGTTGATAATTATAATATCGAATATTATCTTTTATAAAAAATAATCGGCTACCCAAGTGCTCAACGAGTACACTTCATATTGGGACTCTCTAAGTTCAGAAACGTTCGTCATATAAGCCTAGCTAACATGTACGCAATTCGGCCACCTCTGAATTCACGAAGAACACGAACGACCTTTCTGAACTATACAAGTCGAGGTCATCACATATGTTTAACAATCCCTCCATCGTAGGCTATCCGAGTTGTGCTTAGGAAACATATAATACACCATCAAGTTTCCGAGGCGCACATCACATGTCGACGTGTCCACGATTTTTTATAACTGATGCGATCCACCCTAGGTGATCGTCTTTGGCCAAAGTATCTACTCACATGTATACCTAAACCACTTATGAGACACATACGGGCCGACATATCATATCTTGCTTCACACTTTATTACTGAGTGCATTGGTCCACACTCAACGAACATCTAGAGGCTAGACCATGAAAGGTTTATGACATACATGGCATCAAAGTGTGGAGGATCTCACACAAAATCAATGTTATCCTATAGTCAAATGATTACATATGCTACTCGACTCGAGAAGATTCCTATTGACGGTGGTGTGTACTTCCAACTATTAGGAATAACCTATGATTCATTTAGTATTCGCTTCAACTAATACCCACATGTCTATACGAGTTTCTAAAACTCATGGTACATCGGGTTAAACCATTAAAACTCCAATCCTAATATACGACATGTGCTAGTCTTCTAGGTTATAGGAATTCGACCGTATTCCAAAACCAACGACTGTGAATATTTACTTTAATAATAGTTTACACCTAGTGTCAAGACTCTTCTAAAGTCGATGTCATTCTTAGCATATCTATACATCAATTTAATAAGCGTAATGACAATACAATTAATAAGGTATGAAATACAAATGCAATTATTTTATTAATAAATAATAAAATGTACAATTCGGATTGGCACTCCAAGCACCAACTCCATCACACTCCTTCTTGCGAGAATTAGAGGAGTATCTTCCTTAAGGGTTGATTCAGTATTTGAACGGTTAGAGCGCTCGAGTATTTCTATTACGAATAGAAAGATTAACTTTCATAATGGTTATGAATAAATCATTCATTAGAGAATCAATGGTACTTAAGGTAAAAATAATTAGAGAGGTATAACGGACATTATGACCCGACTCTAATTACGAGATACTCGTGAATGATCAATCCTATGTAATGACTATATCGATGGACACCGACGTGGTTCAGCTTAATTTATCTATATGCGGCAAAGAGAGTGCAGCTTCGGGAGTGGAATAACCTAGAGTTAATAATTTAGAATATTTAATTAAGTGCTTAATTAATATTATGGGATTATTGGAGCTCAGAACCGTAGGTCCATTTGGTCCCCGTGCTAGCTCGGCATACTATAGCAGATTAAATATAATTAGATAGTCCAATTATATACTCACATATGTAAATATTATTAATATGATTAATAATATTATTTTGTCACACTTTAAACTATATGTTAAATTTAATATATAGTTTTTATAATTTTATGATGATTAATTACATGTTATTAAATTATATATGATATAATTAAATAAAGGTTAAATTTATAATTTCTAAATTTGGGTTTTGGAAACCCTTGGATTTAATTTGGAAGTTACATTTTTTAAAAGATGTTAACCTTTTATTTTTTGTAACATCTTTTCTATTATGGAAAATTAAAAATTAATGTTAAAATTTTTTTAAAAATGACATATGTTGGCCGAAATTTTGATGGTGGGGAGGGGAATAGTTTTGTTAATTTTGGAAATTAATAACCATAAGATACCGAAATTTTGATGGTGGGGAGGGGAAGAGTTTTGTTAATTTTGGAAATTAATAACCATAAGTATAAAAAGAAAATTTGATTTTCTTTTGTCAAGCCTCTCATTCCAAACCCTAGCCTCCACCTCTCTTATTCTTGCAATTCTCTCAAATGTTGAGAAAAGAAAAGAAGAACAAAAGGGAAAAAAGCCATAAGAAATACAACTGTGATTTTAATCTCAAAAGGGTTTAAGGATTTATTTTGTGAGTCTAACCCAGACTAGTATTCGTTGGTTGTGAGACATAGCACGAAAGTCCTTTTGGTGTTGAACCAAAATGCATTTTTATCTTCTTGCACTTTGACCCACGACAGTGAGCATTCTTTTGCTCACTGCCGCATATAGTTTCGGTGTTATGGGGCTCGGTTCGTTTTGTTTCCAATCCAGAAATTTTAGGGAACATTAAGGGGTGTTTTGGGGCTGTGTTGTTGCTGACTTTTACAGAAAAATTAGACCTGAGACTCAGATGGAACTGACTCAAATAAGGGCTGATTTGGGCAGTGAGCTGGGCGCGTTTCGGTCCAAAACAGTCAAAACTTCCACTGCTGTTCGGGGGCTGTTCCGGGGCTAATATTTTGTTCAAAACAGAAGTAAAATTTCAGTGTTGGTATTGGTAACTTTCGGCCTTAAGGAGAGAATGGCAGAAAAAAATTTCTAGTCCGATCACGGGTGCCTAGCGTGTTTCCGCTGCGCTAGAAAAGTGGTTCATACACCTTTATCATCCATCTTTAGCTAAGTACAATACTCATTCTACCCCCCATCAGCTTTTGAACATTTCTCTAGGTGAAAAACCACAATCAACAATATATGTTGGAGTTTTAAATTGATAGGTTGTTATCAAGGTGACACCTTTAATTTGGGTTGTAAGAGTATTTGCAAAAGATCGAAAAATGCACGTCATTTCTTAAATTTGGAAAGTGGATTAATATTTTAGTTTTCAACAACATTCAAACTCTTATTCTACTCAAGTTTTTGATGACCTGAATCATTAGACTTAGGACGAAGAAATCACATCATACATAATAATTAATATTATCATAGAAATTAATCAATCAACATTACCTTATATGTATAAGAAAGTCTTTTATATTATGTAAGAGGTATGTATGAGATATGTAGGTGTTTTATTGGAACAAATTCTCCTGTATGACTCCTCAAGTTAAAAATGATATCTTTTTGGATAAAAATAAAGAGACTTGTAACTGGCTAAATATCTTCGTTGAAGACCGAATAAAATGACAAGAAAAATGTTTAGGTGGAACAAGAGACCAATTATTATGGCCACTATTGGATCTTGGGCAAGTCAGGAGCAATTTCCTTACAGGGGGCATTTCACTATGACGAGAATTAGGAGAACGTCTCGTGAGTGTGAGTTTAATGAAGGATGGCCACCTTAGCATTTAGGATTGGTAATAGGTCGGGTCATGTCAGGCCTTAACTCGCTTGATATGAGATATGATTGAAATTAAGTTCGGCTCTAAATTATATAAAATTGTTAATTAAATTATAGTATTTAAAAAATGACATAATTTTATTATAAAATGATTTTTTCAAAAATTTATACTATGTAAAATATATTATAAGGTCCAAAGAATTTCCTTATTTAAAACTCTAATCTCAGCCAATTTCTTAAAGGTTGAGCTATGACATGCGGGTCCGAGCCGGGCCGGGTCGCCACGAACCTAATTGCGAAGCGTATTAGCAAGAGATAAATTAAGATCCATTAGATTAATTGGGAGGCCACCTTAGATAACATGCGCTCATTTCACTACCATAATCAAATGTACAAGATGACAATAGAGCAGTTCCTCTCGAGCACAAAATATTTTTTTTTTACTAATGAAAGAGGCCAACTTATAAGAAGCACGTGGCTGGCTCACTTACGATAACGATACCATATCCTGTTGGCCTATTGGTGTCATTAAATATTAAAACAACATGCTTCAAACAAATTAAATCAGAAAATACCAATCAAACTATCATAAAACCCTAAAATATGAAAAACTATAGAAAACCTGGAAAATGCAATGACGAATCCAAGTCGAGATCTCTATGTCCTTAAGAACTTATTAGCCTCCGTCACAGGTGCTTCACGGATTCGAATTGGCCAATGTTCTCCCAGGATAACTTGGTTGCTTCTTGTTCAAGGAGCACTCCTTAACAAGTGTTTGAACTAAGAAAATAGTGGAACTCTCTCAAAAATCAAACAAAACAAATGACTCACAATTCAGATTTCTTTCTTCTCATTTGTATTTGGATATAATTCCTCTTTTATAAGGCATGGAAGGGTGCAAATAGGGCACCCATTGGGGTGGGGTGCAACCCTCCAAAGGGTTGTACCCCTCACATGCACCCAAAGCATCCAAATGACAAATATACCCTTAATGAACATTTAGAAGAATTTCCAACAATCCCCCACAATTCTTCAAATATTCATAGAGACACTTGAGAGAGTTACCATGAACTAAAGCTACATCGAAATAGGTAGCTTTCACCTTGAACCTTTCTTAGTGAATGACAATCGGATTTACTTGGCAAACCAGTGACCCATAGTCTTGAACTGTGCTACCGTTGGTGTAAACCAATACAACTATCAACACACAGCTTTACTTAGACCATTTTCTCATTCTTCGATTGTGTTCATTTTCGGCCTTGAACAACGGTCTCAGATTCATCAAGTACTTTAGAGTAACCCGCCTTTAAAAGTTCCAATGGAAGCGGCCTCACTTCTTACTTGAAATAGGTGATCTACTATGAAGAGGTAATTTGTCTTTACCCCCATTAGGACTCATCTCCTAATATAATGATCATTAAAAGCCTTAGCTTATCCTAACCAATGACAGACAGCACTCAGCGTCATTATCGGAATGAGAAAGAGTATAAAACTCTTCAGTGCTTGTTTTGAATTGCACAAAGTTTCAGTTGTCCCTTTTGAACCTAGATCTTGGGATCTCCAGTCAGCTAGGTTGGGTTTCCACAGTGACAATTCTTAATTTATAGGATTCAAGCCCATTCCCCTCGATGACTTCTCAACTTGCTCTCGAGGTAAACATTTAGTTAGTGGATCCGCTAGGTTTTCCTTCGACTTGACATAATCGATCGTTATTATGCCACTTGAGAGCAGTTGACGTATGATATTATGTCTCCGACGTATGTGTCGAGACTTACCATTATACATTGTATTTTGGGCTCTCCCAATAGCCGATTGGCTATCACAATGTATGCTAATCGCTGGCACCGGTTTGGGCCAATTAGGAATATCCTCCAGGAAGTTTCTAAGCCATTCTGCTTCTTCCGATGTTTTTTCTAACGCTATGAACTCTGATTCCATAGTAGACCGGGCAATACATGTTTGCCTCGAGGATTTCCATGACACGGCTGGATTACCAAGTGAAAACAAATCCACTCGTAGATTTGGAATCCACCGTATCAGATATCCAGTTAGCGTCGATGTATCCCTCTAGTACAACATGATATCTCTCGTAATGTAGCCCATATTTTGAAGTGTCTCTCAAATACCTCAAAACTCTTACTATGGCTTTCCAGTGGTTATGTCCTGGATTGCTCGTATATCTGCTAAGTCGGTTCACAGCTTGAGCGATATCAGGTTGTGTGCAATTCGTGAGATACATCAGACTTCTGATGATTCTCGAATACTCTAATTGCGATACGCTTGAACCATTATTCTTTGATAGATGAAGAGTTAGGTCTACAGGGGTTCTAGCCACATTTAGATCCACTTTAATATATTTATCAAGTATCTTCTCAATATAATGAGTCTGAGATAATATATATCCGTCTGATGTCCTAGAAATCTTAATCCCTAGGATCACATCAGCTGTTCCCATATCTTTCATATCAAATCTACTGGATAATACGTTTTTGGTAGACTGAATCATTTCATGATTACTACCAATTATCAGCATATCGTCTACATAGAGACACACAATGACATATCCTTTTAGAGTTGATTTGGTGTACACACACTTATCACACTCATTGGTTTTGAACCCACTTGATAACATTTCTTTGTCAAATTTCTCATGCCATTGTTTAGGTGCTTGTTTTAATCCGTACAAGGATTTTACAAGTTTGCACACCTTCTGTTCTTGTCCAGGAACACTAAACCCTTCTGGTTGTTCCATGTAAATCTCTTCATCCAATTCACCATTCAAGAATTCCGTCTTTACATCCATTTGATGTATTTCAAGACCAAATATAACTGCTATGGCTATGAGCATTCTTATCGATATAATACGAGTCACTGGTGAATAGGTGTCAAAGTAATCAAGGCCTTCCTTTTGTCTATAACCTTTTATGACAAGTCTTGCCTTGTACTTATCTATTGATCCATCCAATTTCATCTTCCTTTTAAATATCCATTTGTAGCCCAGCGGCTTACAACCTGGTGGAAGATCAACCAAATCCCAAGTATGGTTCTGTAGGATTGAATCAATCTCACTATTAATAGTCTCTTTCCAAAGAGGTGCCTCCGGAGAAGACATAGCTTCTTTATAGCTTTGAGGCTCATTTTCTAACAAGTATGTCAGAAAATCGGCACCAAACGACTTAGATGTTCTAGCTCTTTTGTTACATCTAGGCTCGATTGTCTCAGCATTTACACGTTGATCTGATTCTTGGTCATATTGATCACTGTCCTTAACAACATCAATTATTCTTTTTAGAGACTCGGTTCTTTGTCTTTCCTTACAAGGAAATGTCTCTTTAAAAATTGTCGCATTCCTTGACTCAATTATCATATTCGGATTGGTGTCAGGAATCTCATACTTGTGTACTAAGAATCGATACGCACTACTGTTATGAGCATATCCAATGAATATACAATCAACAGTTTTTGGTCTTATTCTAACCTTCTTAGGTTTAGGAACCATTACTTTGACAAGACACCCCCACACTTTTAGGTATTTGTAGGAAGGTACGAAACCTTTCCACAACTCATATGGTGTCTTGTCCAATATGTTGTGAGGAAGCGTGTTTAGAACATAGTTCGCGGAAAGCAAGACTTCCCCCCACAAGTTCTGGGGTAAACCCGAAGTCGTCAACATGGCGTTCATCATTTCCTTCAACGTTCGGGTTTTACGCTCCGCAATTCCGTTCTGTTGAGGAGAATAAGGAGCAGTGGTTTCGTGAATAATTCTGTGCACAGAACAATATTCATTGAATGGTGAAACGTATTCACCACCTCTATCACTCCTGATTCTTTTGATTTTCTTGCCAAGTTGATTTTCAACTTCATTCTTATAGTGTACAAAGCTCTCAATAGCTTCAGTTTTGCTCCTCAGCAAGTACACATAGCAGAATCTTGTACTGTCATCGATAAAAGTGAAAAAGTACTTTTTACCGCCTCTTATTTGTACAATATTCATGTCACACACGTCAGTGTGTACAAGTTCTAAAGGTTCAGAACTGCGTTCAACAGAATGAAATGATGTTCTATGCATTTTTGCTTCAACGCATGGCTCACACTTATGTTGGCTATCAATTGTAAATTTAGATATAAGGTCCATGTTAATTAATTTACGCATGGTATCATAATTAACATGTCCTAACCTCCCATGCCATACATTTTGTGACTCAATAATATAAGCAGAAGTACTAACTTTATTAATAGCACGATTAAAAGTCATTACATTTAGTTTGAAAAGGCCCTCAGTTAGGTAACCTTTTTTCTACATACATATCATTCTTTGTCATTACAAACTTATCAGAAACAAATACAAGCTTAAAACCAGTCTTACTAAGGAGAGATCCTGAGACTAAGTTCTTCCAAATATCTGGAACATGCAGTACATTCTTCAATGTTAGCTCCTTTCCAGATGTCATCTTCAAAACCATTGTGCCTTGTCCAACCACCTGAGAGGTAGACGAGTTTCCCATTTTCAGATGATCACCGCCATCGACCTTCTGATACAAGGAAAACATCTTGCTATCTACACAGATATGACGAATAGCCCCAGTGTCTACCCATCATTCTCTCGGATTCCCAACTATGATGGCTTCGGTTACCACTGCTGATAGTTCCATCTCCGAGATCTCATCAGCAGCTACTCACCTTCAGTGACATGGGCCTCATTTTTCTTTTTCTTGCCCTTATCCTGAGACTTCTTGTTTCTGCAGTCCTTTGACATATGACCGCTCTTTCCACAGTTGTAGCATTTCCCCTTGAACTTCTTGTTCGAAGAATCAGCTCCACTGTTCTTTCTCTTCTTGCTACCATTTACACCCTCAATGATGTTGGCCTTAGACTCCATAGTCTTGTAGCTAGCATTCTCATACATCCTGTTGTCCTCCTCGATTCTCAATCGAACACTAAGGTCTTCAAGACTCATCTGCTTCTTTTTATGTTTCAGATAGCTCCTGAAGTCCTTCCATGATGGAGGTAACTTTTTAATTATGGCGGCAACTTGAAACATCTCACAGAGTTTCATTCCCTCATCCAGTATTTCATGAATGATCAACTGCAGTTCACCAACTGAGACATCACCGTCCTTGAATCTACCATCTTGTAGTCCAGGAACCTACCCACGACAAATTTCTTTTGTCCGGCATCCTCGGTTTTGTATTTCTTCTCGAGAGATTCCCAGAGAATCTTCGCAGAAGTCATGCCTTGGTACACATTGTACAGGGTATTGTCAAGACCACCCAAAAGGTAGTTCTTGCATAAGAAGTCTCCAGACATCCATGTCTGTTCTCGCTCTTCCTTGGCCATTTCCGATTCACCCTCCACAGGACCCGGAGGATCTTTGAGGAATTTAGTCAACTGGAGAGTTGTCAAGTAGAACAACATTTTGCTATGCCACTGTTTGAAATTTGCCCCACCAAATTTCTCCGGCTTTTCTCCATGAGAGACCGGTACTATGATGTTTCCGCTAGCCATTTGTAACTGGAAAATTCAACAGGGGTCAATTAGTCTATAAAAGACGAATTGTACAACGATCAACGAATGATCTTGTTAAAGGTGATATACTAGGTTCCCACTTGTTGTTCTATTGGACGGTGATTCCAATAAACACAAGTCCTTGAATTTCAACTAAAGATCCTTTAGAAAAATGAATAAACGAATATTCCCAGAGGACGAGGGGGGTCCGGAGTAACCACTTAAATCCCTGACCACTTAGGCTCTTATCGCCTTTTTGACAGAATATTCTTTAAACACTTTTTCAATAGGTTTTTTAGCAATTCAAACCCAGAACTACACTTATTCAATAGCACAGACAATATACGATATGTGTAGATTTATATGTGTAGGTGTCAATCAAGATTGGATGAAATTTCTTGTGTATGATTACACTTTAAATTCTCACCCAAGAATGCAACACACAATCAATTTCAACTTTATCACTATGTGTATGCTTGTGATAATTGAATCAACCTAATAATGACTTAAATCTATACTACCAAGATTAATGTGTTACAATATATGATTTACTAAGCCAATATTAATTTAAGTCTGCAGTTTATAATAGTTCCAGGACTATTTTCGATAGTGTCGTGTTCGTATATACGTTCGAACGAGACTGTCCAGTGTGTGTACGTTCGTGTTGCGTTTGATAACGCGTTCGAACGAAGTGTTTCCAGAGAGTTCACGTTCGAGTAGCGTTTGATAACGCGTTCGAACGGAATGATTCCAGAGAGTTTATGTTCGTATAGCGTTCGAAAACGCGTTCGAACAGAATGATTCTAGAGAGTTTGCGTTCGAGTTGCGTTTAGGACGCGTTCGAACATTCTTAGGCAGAAGGCTTGCGTTCGAGTTGTGTTTGAAGTCGCGTTCGAACGTTCTTACGAAATTTCAGATTTAAGCCTTCGCGTTCGTCGGGCGTTCGAACCCCCTACGGGTTTTTTCATGCACAGTCCATATTTTTTCCAGAAATTTTCTTACCTAGCATGCGAATTACTATCTAACAACACTAGATTAATAAGTTCTTAAGATTGTTGGCCTATTAGTGTCATTAAATATTAAAACAACATGCTTCAAACAAATTAAACCAAAAAATACCAATCAAACTATCATAAAACCCTAAAACATGAAAAACTATAGAAAACCTGGAAAATGCAATGACGAGTCCAAGTCGAGATCTCTTTGTCCTTAAGAACTTATTAGCCTCCGTCACAGGTGCTTCACGAATTCGAATTGGCCAATGTTCTCCCAGGATAACTTGGTTGCTTCTTGTTCAATGAGCACTTCTTAACAAGTGTTTGAACTAAGAAAATGGTGGAACTCTCTCAAAAATCAAACAAAACAAATGACTCACAATTCAGATTTCTTTCTTCTCATTTGTATTTGGATATGATGCCTCTTTTATAAGGCATGGAAGGGTGCCAATAGGGCACCCATTGGGGTGGGGTGCAACCCTCTAAAGGGTTGTACCCCTCACATGCACCCAAAGCATCCAAATGACAAATATACCCTTAATGAACATTTAGAAGAATTTCCAACATATCCAAAAATGAGCAATATTCTCCAAAATATAACAGCTATATCATCAAAATCATATGCCACAACTGGATTTCCTTATACTACCCATACATACGGAGAGAAGCAACTATCACACTCCAATTTACTTCAAAGACCCCCTAAAACACAACTCGTTTCAATCCATTCATTTTTATTTTTTGGGGAACCGAAGGATTTTCCACGGTGTTAGTCATTCGTCTAAGACGAAACTAGAAACAAGCATCAACAATATCTAAACTCCAGGTCGTGTGTACATGTTTTTTTTATAACCAAGGTGTTCGGATCAACTTACGCGCACCTCGATTAATTTTTGAGACCTGTATTCTACATGATGTGAAAATACATGCCGTGCAACTCTGGCCTAAAGAAGGTACGTGGAAGCAAAAGTGATAAAACTAAAGATTGAGAAAAATACAAATAATATAACTATATTTTTTTACTAGATAAAAATAAAGAGATAAAACTAAATAGATTAATGGTAATAATATAACTAATGTAGAGTTCATAATTCTTTCTTCTAATTTTTCATTGGCATATAGTTTCAGGATCTCACTTTGAGGTTCTGGGTTCGAATCCAGGGGGTGCATTTCTTGTAAGAGTCTGGGACAACCGGTGGTTTTACCTGCGCCGCGGCCCAGAATGGGTGGTTTGGTGGCGGGGTTTCCATCGTTTCCAAAAAAAAAAAAAAATATATATATATATATATATATATATATATATAATATATATATATATAGTTTCATGTTTCCATTGTGAGTGGAGGTTTCGTTCCTCACATTGATATTTATCCATCACCGTCGCCGAACTGCTTTATGATGCATGAAGTACACTTGTCACAAGACATGCTGAAATATAAGGCCAGATGTAATTATACATGTTATTATGCATGTTAAACTAAACTTGCATGTTAAGTTAAGTGGATTGTCATTAAAATCCATTAACTTTGAATTATGATGTGTGATCTCATGTACTCCGGAGTGTTGAAATAGGTATTAGAGTGCCTCCATTTTGGACCTTGACCAATCCATAATTTCGAGAGTAAATATGTGTTCCAGAATGAATTTGTATTAGAGTCAGTTGACATCGGAATTTCTTGAATTCAGAGTGAATCAATCTCGGAGTGACGTCATTTCAAAGCCGTGTTTGAGCTCCTACGAAGGTTCAAGGGTTTTGATGATCGTCTCGTCTCTTCTTGTCTTCTAGTATTATGCGGTTAATAGTGACACGTGGCAAATAGAGCAGGGCTAAAATTAGGCATCTATAGTCAAAAATTTAATTTTTTTTATGTTAAGAGAAAATGTCTTAAAATAAATAATATTTTTAAAAAATAAAAACAAGAAAAAAATATATCTTAAAATAAGTCCAATTCAAACTTAAGATTTAAAAACAAACAACACATAAGTTTATAAGTTTTACTGGCTATTAGATTACTTTTAAGGTGGGCCATCAGATATGATAATTGACACACTCACAAAATAGTTTTTTATTTCCAAGTATAAGAGTGTTGAAGTAATAAAATAACTCATGAGTCCAGGGTCGATCCAAGATAATAAATTTAGTATAATAAAATTACAATACGAGTAATAAAATAAAAAACTAAATTAAATGAAGTGATGAACAATTAAATTGGACTGAAATAATAAAATAAAATATTGAGGTTAAGGGATCTATACTTCGTGTTTTAAATATAAAAATAAATTTACTTTTTATAACACATAAATTGTTATTATTTCCCAATTAATTTATTTCATGATTAAGTACATAAACAAGAGAGATATAAATATTAATTAGACAATAACATAAATTATGGCGATCAAGTAATATATATACCAGTCAATATGGGTATGGGTCCACTACGGCGAGCCTAAGGATTATTTATTCTCACGTAAATAATAAATATAAATGTTAAATAAACATAAAATAATATAAATCGTGGGATTCAAGTTTATCAGTGTCAGTCAATATGGATCTACGATGCACATTTACGGACTGTCTATAGAGAATCAAGATTCCAAAATAAACAGTAAATATAAAAATATTAATGGGGAAATAACACAATTTATATTTATAGTATAAGTAAAAATTATATATATTTTTATATTAAGAGCTTCATCATTTTGCCCGATCTAGATGTAAATTAGCTACTTATTATATGAATAAAAACACACATAATTTCATTAATTAAAATGAAAGAAATTACAATAAAAATTGGAAAATAAATACACAAGAGTCAAGACTCTCCATAAATTCTCAAGAGAGAATTATGAAAATTACGTGCTAAATTGAGGTGCTGAGTACATATAATTACAGATTGTATTATTGCAATGCAATAATGTAATTATAATTTGCATGATGATGTCATCGACCGAAAGATGTGTGATTTTTTTATTTCTTTATTTATTTATTTTAATTATTATTATCTTGTATGGTTAGTTCTACGATAAATTCATCCAATAGTGAATCAAATATGGTCAATATTTTTATATCCAATTCGATCTCCATTTTCATACTTCTGTGGGTTCTGGGCATTCGAAATTCAGATTTCATATCTATTTTCATGTTGAGCATCCAAAATAATATTTTGTCTACACCATAATTAAAAATCACAATAAAAATAGATAAAATATAAATTTAATTATTATTACACAACTGTGCTGAATTAAGAGGATTGACGAAACTATAAATATAAAATAATTAATTCTCTTTTATTAAATATGCACATTTTAATATTCATTAGTAATTGATAATGACAAACCAGATTTATGAATTCCAATCTCATCTCAATTGTAAAGTGAAGACGAAAATTTGATTAGAATCCCATATTGATGTTTGAATTGAGATGAAATTTGAGATTTTTTAGTCAAAAATAAAATTCGAGATAAAAATCATCTCAAATTTCAATATAATTTTGTATGCAAAATTTGATGTTTTAAAATCTGGTCCTAAATCGCTAGATTTCATATTCCAAAAAAAAAAAAAAAATTCTAGCTACACCACAAGACCACATCACCCACTTAACATTGTCAAAACTTAAAACACCCGGATGAATAAATATTGAATTGAATAAATAGAGCAGTGATATTAGTATAAAAAAAGTGACAAAAAAATAATAAAATAATCTTTAAAACTATTAATTTTATTTTCATTTTATTTATTATTCTTAACAAAAACTACTTTAGAATTTACCCTTTTTTACACATCATTTCCGATGAAGACGACAAATGGTTTAATCATTTTCTATTACTTGGCCTTGCAAAAAAAAAAATGAGTGTGAAAAATATCTAGACAAAGAAAGTTACATTAGATGTTTTACTTCTCCTCCTAAAAGGCTTCGGTTGCTGAGCAGGAGCTAACTTGGTTTCTTTACAGTCCGTAGTGTAAACCAAATCTCTCTCTAATTTTTAAACCTTTTTCTTTAACATTGGGGTTTTACTTGTAAATTTGGACTGTGCGAAATTTCTCCTTGGTCTATAAATGCAATTTTTTTTTTTTTTGCTAATGTCTTAAGGTGATTTATCATATATTTGGTATGTTCGATTATTAGATCTAATCCCGTTTCTATCTTTGTATTTTCCTTATGTTCTAAATTTAGTCTATTTTGTATGTAGAATCAATTGTTGTTGTAATGTCTGTTGCTGCTGTCAGTTTGAAATTTCATCATCTGGGTCAAATTTCTTTGCCTAAAAATCAGTACAATCCGTAATTGTAATTCAAATTTTCCTCAAATTCTTGAAAATTCAGCTTTTTTTTCCTCTTCAATTCTCATCAAATTTAGACAATTTCAGTTTCTGGTAGTTTTCAAATTGCAAGTTAGGGTTACAATTTCAGTTTCTGGTTGTTTTCAAATTGCAAGTTAGTTTTTTTTTTTTTTTTTTGGCTGTTATGAGTTACGCTCGAGATTCCAGTGAAAACGTAGTTCACATCATTGCGGGAGATGGGCCGCCGGAGAATTGGATTCCAAATTCCAACGATTCTTCAGTTTGGGCAACTGAAGATGATTACTCAGATGACACCCCTTCAAACTCCAATTGGTCTAACAGCGAGCAACCACCAAATAAGAAGTCAAGAAACAGCTCCCAAGATGGGAATTCCAAATCAAAAGCAATTGGCAAAATGTTTTTCAAGACAAAACTATGTTGCAAGTTTCGCAATGGAACCTGCCCTTATATATCTAACTGTAACTTTGCTCACAGCATGGAAGAGCTTCGTCGCCCACCTCCAAATTGGCAGGAAATAGTTGCAGCTCATGAAGAGGAAAGGGTGACTACAAATGAAATTCCGAGAGAGGAATTTCAAATCCCATCTGTAGTTTCAACTAATTTTGCTGTTGAGACACAAAGATCATATAAAGGGAGGCATTGCAAGAAGTTTTATACAGAAGAGGGCTGTCCGTATGGAGAAAACTGCACATTCTTGCATGATGAGCAGAGCAAGAATAGAGAAAGTGTGGCAATAAGTTTGGGGCCTGGAGGCTATGGTGGAGGGGGAGTTCCTGCTGCTCCTGCTGCTCCTGCTGCTGCTGCTGGTAGTGGTGGTGGAGGAAATAATATTGGAGGGACTAATGTGAAGCCATCCAATTGGAAGACCAGGATTTGTAACAAGTGGGAGCTTACTGGGTATTGCCCATTTGGTAGTAAGTGTCATTTTGCGCATGGGGCTCAAGGTATAAATTTGCTTTATGTGCTCTTGGTAGGGTAAAGAAAGTTATTTTTATGCAATGACTTCTGTTATCACTATTCTTATTATTATTGTTATCATTACTTTGTGATTATTGGTTGATGGTTGAGTAGTGAAAGATGTAGTGTGCATGTAAGGAAAGCAATTTTGGCTTTATAAGGTTTAGTTAAATATAAATTTGATGGACAAATATGATCGTTTCATCTCCTAGTGTTATAGAAAAATGAACACACGACCACATTTTATCCTTACATGTTATGCATCTTATGAGGAATTTGTTAGCTGGCCTGTACTTCCCATATTAGGAATTTGTTTTCCTTTTGTTTGTGTAGGATAACGTAGTATCCAAGGTCTTGGATGACAGTCTTTCTTGATGAAGAAATGCTTCAATGGTGGAAACTGATACTAACAAAAAAGGCAAATCATTTGGTTCGCAATTTGAGATAGGTTATAGCTTTTGGGTTGTGCTGAAATACTTGTTTATATTAATTTATTTATTTATAGGAGTACATAGTACTACAATAGCTGCTTATTATTATACTCAAATAAGGCCGTCTTGAGTATAATGAAAATATATTTTCTTTGCACTTCATATGTATACGGTGTACTGGATGAACTCAAAAATTCTATTTTCTTAATTTTCTTTTTTAAAATTATACTAAAATAAGGATTGCCTATTTTTCTTTACGGGTACTTGGGAATTCCGACGAGGACTTTGGTTAGCCTGGCAAAGGATTGGAGATCTAAGACGAAGTGTTTCAGTGTTATTTGTGTGTCCTCAGTGGTACAGTTGGTAACTTCTAGTTCTTTTAGCCTTATTGGGCTTTAGTTTGGTGAATGCTCCCCTTCATAATAGGATGAGAGTAAACCTTTTAGGTGTTTAAAATTATCATTGATAGGTTTTGAAGTTTGGTGAATGCTCCCCTTTGTAATAGGAAGTGAGTAAACCTTTTAGTTGTTTAAAATTATCATTGACAAGGTTTTGAAGTTCTTATCTCTCTCTCTCTCACTTTGTCTTCAGAATTGGTGATTTTCATGAAACACAGTTAAGGGAATTTGCTAGTAATATGTGTATCATGGAAATAATGAATCAGGTTCACTTATGAACAATATATATTTAGTGACGAGCATAGTTGTCAAAGGCACTCCTTAGGCTCAGACCACTGCGCCTAATGAAAGGTCAGACAAGGCGACCTTCATTGGGCGCGCCCCCCTAGATGTGCCTAAGCGCACCTCACAAAAATGGGTGAGAAAAACCCTACCCAAATTTATCGACCTAATATGAAATCAAGTTGTATAATATTTCTTGAATAAATTAACCTAGGTTTTGGGGTGGATTTTAAATTTTGACAAACACATTAATTTTTATTATTAGTATTTGTATTATTATAAAATATATTTTCAATGATTTTTCTTTGTTTTAGTTAACTGGATATTTTTTTGGGCAATTTGTGCCTCACCTTAATCAAGCGCGCGCCTTGTGCCTCACCTTCTTCAGGTACTCCTTGCGCCTTGAGGCGCATGCATATCTTTGCGCCGTAGTGCGCCATGTGCCTTTAACAACACTGATGACGAGGATCAAAATTTTAAAGCCTTGTGTTGGACCATCGCAGTTTTGAAACAACCCAAAATTGCAAGAGATCTACTCTTGCAAAATTTAGGTATAATGACACAAGAATCTTTTTCCTCTCGTTTAGAGCACATAATGTAGACGGACATTAGTTTTCATCAAACTTTCCATTTTTTTTTTTTGCATGCTTGTTTCCTGAACTCCTCTAACCACTTTAAAGTATGTTACTGCCTTAGTGACTTGGTCATCATTCACGTGGTTGTAAAGAAGAGCCAGGATCTTCTAGTTTGAATTTTGATTAGCTCAAGAAAAGATAGGTTTCTATCTTCTCAGTGCATTTTCATATTCAGTGATTCTTTCAAATAAATCATTTGGTGCTCACAATTGGTCATCTTTGTGAAATCCACCTTAGAAAATAGTCTGAGCAAAAAGTTTATGCATCTTAAGATTTTACTTGTCAAGTTCCTATTTCAAGTTATTGAAACTAAAATTGGAGGTAACTGATCAGAGGCCACATAATTCAAGCTTCAAACTCATTCAGCTGTTTTGAATCATTTCAGTTCAGCCTGTTGAGCTAACTAATACTTTTATCATTACCGGATGAAAATCTCATGTAAGAATTGTGAAAATTGTTGTACATTCCTTTAATTTATACACCTTCCCGCACTGTAGGAACTGAGATGCATGTTGTGCGTGTGACATTCAAAAAGTTTGAATGAACATTGATGCATGCTTCATAAGTTTTTCCTCTGCTATTGATCCACTGATGAGTAGCTGTCTTAAGATGTGCGAACTTAAAGGAACTGCTGTGTGGTTCTCCTGTATTTTAGTGTGTAATCACACATTTGATTTGCAGACTGTCTTTTATCCTTTTTCTTTAGTTTGATAGAGAGGCAATAACTTTATGCATATTGCACTTAGAATTCATTTTCTTATTGATTTCTTTTGACACAGAATTACATCGATTTGGTGGGGGCCTTATGGAGTCTGAAAATAAAGATTCTTCTGCCGCTCCTTCTGACTCAAAGGTAGCTGGAGTGCCTTCAAAAACACCTGTTGATACTGTGGTTGCATCAGTTACTTCGGTACCTCATGCGGATGTTTACCATATGGGAGTTCCATCACAGAGATCGTCTATTGTAATCCAGAGGCCCGGGCAAAGATCTCACCAAAAATGGAAGGGTCCTAACAAAATCAGTAGGATATATGGTGACTGGATTGATGATATTGAATAGAATTTGGAATCAAGATATTAAGAAATATGATGAAAACTCAAAAAAGCTTCCACGAAAAAGCTTTGTTCTGAAGACAGATGTTTTAATACTCCTATGATCATGTATCTTCAGCTTATGGATAAAGAAAGTCTTCCTCAGCTTTCAATTGACCCTTGCTTCGCGGTGTCTTAGCTCCATGTTCTTTATGTACGAGTATTCGACCTCAGGTTCGGAAATATGAAGCTTATGCTACTTTGTAGTCTCTAGCTTGTTATCAGATACAATTTTATTAGATGCCCACATCGTTTGTGAGAGACATATTTACCTCACTGTTGTATTTACAAATTACGTTTTTTTTTTCTCACTCTATCAAAATTAGGAGCCAGAAACTTTCAGCTGAATCTGGCCAATTTCTGGCTAAATAAGTTAGAACACCCTGAGGGTATGTCTTTGCATGTATTTATTCTCTTATGTGCATTGTTTTGTCGGTGGGTATTTTTTTGTCGTCTTTTTCTTTTAGATTTCAGAGTTCTTGAATCTCTTTTGGGTTTTTGGAACTTTAATTTGCTTCTCAGGCGACTTATGGTCGCGGTTTGTTTGGCAATAAATGATTTTCCGAAAATATTTTCCTCATTTTATTATGTTTGTACGAAATTTTTTCTTTTTGTCTTGAATTTCATAGCTCATTTCAAGAAATGACAAATTTGGACTTGGACTTGGACTTGGATCCGCATGGATTCGGGTTTTTGGTAGATCTGAGTTCGTATCCAGACCCATAAAATAATATCTGGATGTGGATAAATTCAGTCCAGATCTGGGTAAATCTGGACTGGATTCGATAATCTAGAATTTTTAAATCTTTTTTTTAATTATATTTGTATAAAACTATAGACTCGAGTCTCGAAATCCCCCGTTTGCGTTGATGTCGATATGTGTATACTCGAATTCGGAAATTTAGATATCTTTTTTTTTTTAATCTTTTTAATTATTTTTGTATCAAATAATGGATTCAGGTCCTGGAATTTCGGGCCATGTGAATCCGGTTTGGCTATACCCAAATCGAATCCATAAATTTGAATTTTAAAAAAATTTCAATTATATTTGTATAAAATTAATAAAATTATAGACCCAGATTTCAGAATTTCGTACCCACCCACGTTGATATGGATCTGGGAATACTTGACTTCGAAAATTCGATTTTTTTTTTTAATTTTCCAATTATATTTGTATAAAATTATGGATCCGAGTTGTGAAATTTTGGATCTGAATATACCCGAATCGGATCCAGAAAATCAAACTGGATTTGGATATACCGGACCCGATCCAAAAATTCAGTTTTTAATATATATCTTTTAATTATATTTGTATAAAATTATTAAAAATTTGGATTATATCCCGGAAATCTAGCCACGCGTGGATCTGAATATACCTGGATTGGATCAATAAATCCAAATTTTTTAAACCTTTTTCAATTATATATTTATAAAATTAATAAAATTATATAACTAGGTCCTGGAAATTTGAACCCTCTTGGATATATATATACTCGACTAGATCGAGATATCCGAATTTTTCATTTTTTCAATTATATTTGTACAAAATCAATAAACTTCTGGTCTCAGATCTCGAAAATCTGAACCCATGCAGATTCAGGTTCAGTTTTCTTATCCGAGTCTGAATTTTTTTAAATCTCGGGGTCTTTAGGGTCTATCTGGATCCGGGTCCAAAAATATATGGGTCTGGATTTGTGAGAGTCCCAAATTTCACTATCCGGGTATGTAAAGTTTTTTGCGTACTCATGTCTTCTGAGTGTATGCAGATTCGTCGGAACCACTTTCAAAAATACCTATGTCCGGATCCGTGCTGGATTGGAATATTACAACCGGAGTCCAAATTTTTTTTTATGGACCCAGGCATTTCAAGAAAATATTTTTTGAAAAAATATATGACGCGCAAATATTAGAATACGTTTTTCAAAAAATATTTTCAGACATTAATCAAACATTCGAAAACACTTTCCTTTTTCAGAAATGATTTTCATTGAAAATGTTTTGCTTATTGAAATCATTTTAGGTAGAAACAAATGTCCCTTAAATCCTTAAAAGATTTGGTAAAAAATGGGAAGAACTAGAAGGCTTTATTTTTTGCACGAGAAGTATGGAAATGAAAAAGAACAATGTTTCAATGAATCCCTGGACTACCTATACTTCCATTTATGTTCAAATGTTCTGCTGAAACTGCAAAGTTATTTTAGCTAACATCGAAATGTAATATGTTAAAGACTTTGGATATATTGTGATAAATAGGGACGTTTGGTACCTGTCTCCACGCTCACTGGTGGTCAGGATTCCATTTCTTTTAACCTCCATGTTAGCTAGGGAAAATATCATAAATGTTCACCGATGATATTCCCATATTGCCACTAATTAAAATAAAATCTCCAATCGATATGTAGAGAAGTGCTACAATTAATGCTCGAAAATCATATCCGAACATGTCAAATCCAAAAAGACGTTCAGGCATTAAATCGTGCATGGTTTTCAAGGAAGGTAACTTTTTTGATAAATATAATGTAGAGCAAGACGCCATATAGGCTCCCAAAATATATTTAGATATTAGCTTGAACCCTAGGTTAAGGGCTGCTATTTGATATTCTGACTACATGCACTTGCAGGATCAACGAAGTTATCTTGGTTCTAAAAATGGTGGATTATGACGATTCTATTTGACTGATTATACGCAATCCGACATTTTTCCTTTTAGGATGAATTTTACTCGGTATATTTGAAAGAAATGATGAGATACATAAATATGAAATATCTGGATTAGAGTTCTACCTACCCAATGTAGTCGTAACAAATGAGATGAGATATAACAATCTATCGTTATCAATATAATAGATCATGTCTTTTGGTGTAAAAAGACAGCGACGTATCATGATATGTGTTGAGAAATTTTTGAGGACATGAGACACAAGTTCCAAATATTAGTTGAGGTGCGCGTAAATTAGTCCGGATATCCCGGTTACTCAAAAAAAAAAAGATGATACATAACTACAGAAATTTACTTAGATAACTTATATCTGAAATATTATGTCACTTAATAATTTATATTTTATTGTGGAATCACATTAACTTTACTCTGATGAATAACGATAGCTCATTGCATGAGACTTTCTACACTATGAGTTCTGAGATGATTCAATATATACACAATTTTCTTTTAACTTTTTGCAAAGATATTATTTCCGCGACTTGAACCTATAACATTCATGTCATAATACAATAACTTTACTATTATATCAAGATTCATCCTCCAACTTCACTCCAATGAATAGAACTTCCAAATTATATCTCGCATTTAGATATACTACAATGAAATCAAATTCTTCACTTCCTCTATTGACAATTAATTACATGCCTAATGCCTCTTTGTTGCATATTTAATTTATACATACATCACGTTTGCTGTACTGTCAAGCATCCATTATAGTTTTTTTTTATGTTAATGCATCAATCCAACAACAGTACCTCATGAGAATTTTTTATACCATAGGAAGGTAAAGTTATTTAATAAGCATTCAAGCAAATCTCTCAGACCAACTGTACGTCCCAATATTATTTAGTTTCAAATACATTATAATCTAAACTAGTTTAAAACAGTATTGAATTAATAATGTGGGTCCTAGCATTTGAAGCTCTACAGTTCTTCTCAAGGCACATGGACTACCAGATTTATCATTTTTTTTCTTCTTATAATAAATTATATATAGATTGTTATAAAAGTTTTTATATTCAATTTGTATATCATGTTGTTCCAATTCTAGTTATAAATATGTATTCACCAACACTGTGTCAATGTGGAAAGATCAGACAGTCCCATAATTCCTCTTATAATTGAGTAGTTTTAGGTGTGAAATTATTTTTCTGTTAGTTATAGAAAATACATAATATACGAATTGTTTTATATTGTTAGATTTTTTCTTAAAATTTGTTTTAGTTGTCTAAGCAAACTAGCATGACCTATTTCTCAATTAGGTGGTGGGCTCTTTCATTCTTAAGGCCAATTATTGAACCTTTCTCTCTTTTATATCAAAGAAGTTGATTTTCTTTTATATAATTAAAAAATTAAAAAAAAAAAATTCAGAGTACAAAATACCAAGGATTAATTTATAAAGTTACGTCCACCCTGGATTCAATCATGTATCAATTTTGTAGATTTGGAGCTAAAATGATTTCGGGGGATGAAAGCATACATGCCGTGTCGGCAGGGATGAAAATGATGAGAGAAGATCGAATTCTTCATATTCATCTTTCACGGTTGATTTTCGTTTCAGAGATAGCTCTGGAAAAATATTCCTCAAATAATTTTTTGTCAACTGTGAATTTGTTTGATTTGGAGACCAATACAAACTTACCATGAGGTAGGAAAACACACAACAAATAAAGGATTTAACGTGGTTCGGCGGAATGGATCCAACCTACGTCCACGGACACAAAGAAAATGAAGATTTTATTAGGTGGTCGGGTTGGACCGACCTCTCACAAACTCACCCTTACACTTAAGTTTTTTAGCTTTCTCTTACAAGTTATGTGTAAATGTTAACCTCTTACAATGAATACTCAACCCTTTTATATACTAGGGCAAATTATACTATTACGATGTCTTTGTGACGCCAGTCACGTGAGTCTGCCATCAATGTCAATGCTCTTTCTCTCATATACTTTTACGAACAGTCACCCTACGGTCTGACACATCTGCCTTCTGACACCTAAATCTCATTAAACCATGCTATTATTGCCCGCCGCCGCCACACGTTATTTAGTGTCAGAAGATTAAATAGTCACATGTTCCCATCACATCAGACATTTTTAAAGAATGTGTGTCCCTATGCCAGATTCCAACTACCTGATCATGACTATGTGATTAAAAGGCAACACCCCGACCAGCCCTACCAGGTCAGAAATCAGGAGCGACGGTTTCCTAGCAATCAACTATCTGATTTATCCTGAACATCTTCACTCCCCGAGTCGGGTGAAGTACATGAACCGACCCGACCCAACCCTCGGCCCTCAGAACCTTTGGAACGGAAATCCCTTCTATACCATTCCTGCTTCTAGAAGTTTGAGTGTCCCAAAAATCACTATCAACATCTGTCCCCTAGTTCTTGGTATCAACGAGTTGATGAGTTTGTGCAAGGAAATACAACAATAAGGTAAATGCAGACTGGCCTCAGGTCGGCATCTCATCATCAAATTATTATGGTCTTCTCCGGCCTGGACCGTTCGGTCTCCAGGATGCTATGTGCTCGGGTCGGCAGGTTCAAACCGACTCGTTTCGAACCAACTGAATGATTTATCCATATTATCTGCTCATTTGAAATCCAATCAATGAAATCAAACTTATGCGACATATGATACCCATCCGAGCTACCCATCTTGATCAAACGATCAGGATTACCCCGAGCTATCTATAACTCTTGGCTACAAGGGAATGTTCCTCCTTATGCTAATCAACATCTGGCTGTGGGGAAGATGCTCTGACCCCATGCCAACTATCATAACAGGGCCTCGACTGGAGGTAACTCAACCCCGAGCCAGCAATAACACCTCGTCACAAGGGAATGTCTCATCCTTATGCTAATCAATATCTGGATATGGGGAAGATGCTCTGACCCTATGCCAACTAACAAAACAGGGCCTCGGCGGGACGTAACCCAAGCCCGAGCCACCCATCTTGATCAAACGGTCAGGATTATCTCAAGCTATCTATAACTCTTTGTTACAATGGAATGTTCCTCCTTGTGTTAATCAGTATCTGGCTATGTGGGAGATGCTCTGACCCCATGTTAACTAACGTAACAAGACATCGGTGAAACGTAACCATGTCCTGAGCCATCAATAACACCTGGTCATAAGGGAATGTCCATTTCTTGTACCAATCAATGCTCGACCATGGGGGAGATGCTCCAACCCCATGCCAGCTAGCAATATAAAAACTTGGTGGGACATAACTCGACTATGAGCCAACAATCTCAGAATTTCACCAAGGGCTTAACCAAATATGGAAGACCTTCAACCTCCGAAAACCCCTAAGGATCTTGGAGACGGCGTCCCGTGCCAAGTCCTCAATAAAATAAAAACAAACGAAAAAAAATAATACACAATAGGGGTGATATATCACATACCTCATACTGACTCAAAAGGTATAAACAGTGTAGGTGCCCAAGATAGCGTCCTGCCCTAGGCCACCCAAAATAATAATTTTGAACCTTACACTCCAACGTCCTGACAAACCAAGCTATGGATCGAGGGGGCGGTCAACGCCATGAGACTCTCCTCATGCTAGGTAGACCCCTGGGCAGCAAACGCCACAGAGGCCCTCTAACTTTTCACGTGCTATGCACCTAGAGGATCCGAAAGTGGATGGCCAATGCCACATGGGCTTTCTCCCTCCTCGTGCTAGGCATATCCCGAGGCTGCAAACTTCACAAAGGCTATTGGGCATTCCCCATGCTATGCACCTCCAATACTGGACGGCAAACTCTGTGGGGGAATTATCTCTCCCCACGCTATGCAGACCCAATGATACCGTAATACCTAAGTTTTTTTCCTTCCATACGTGCTACGATTGCCTGGGGGCGCTAAAAGCCACGCTGGCCCTCCCACCAAACGTGCTATGGTCACCCCGAGGTGTCGAACGCCACACATGTATTCATGCTATATTCATTGGAAATATATGTCTTTGAGTAGTGATGCTCTTCCCTGGGAGTTTGGTAATGACACCAGAGAATGGTGTTTCACGGGGGGTTTATGCTCTTCCCACTTGGTCTTTGTCTCTTCACGAGTCCTGATCACGAGTATCTCACGAAATATCAAACATGATTTTCTCATCCAAATAATAAACAAGAACGATGAAAGTTTTTTATTTGAAGGGAAAAATCTTATTCATATTTAGGGGATCTACTACCCTTCATACAATTCTTTGAGGATCATTCTAAGATAGTCTTTTATTAAAAATATCTTCCTCAACATCTATCAGCTAGTTCTTTAATAATGCCCTTCTGACCCGAGCTTTTTGGAGGGGAACTAGAGGCTGGTAGGTCGGACATCAGTCACGATTTGAGGAGCTATTGAAAATATTTCCTTAGCATCTCTACATTTCAGGGCTTCTTGAGTTGGATACCGTCCAACTGTTCCAAGACACCCGACCTGACGATCTCGATCACTATGTACAACCCTTCCAATTTGGCTCCCAATGAACTTTCCTCAGGCCTCCTGGTGTTTGGAGTGACCCATCTTAAGACCAAATCTTCGGGAAGGAAAGATTGCGTCTGAACCTTCTTGTTGTAAAATCGGACCATTCTTTACGGATATACGGCCATTTTAACTGCCGATCGTTCCCTGTTTTCTTCTATCAAATCAAGATAATGCCTGACGAGATCTTAATTTCGCCCTTATTCACTTCACCCGATGTCATGCCATCCTGATCTCCGCTGGAATAACCGCCTCACACCAATAGGCCAGTGAAAAATGTGTTTCACCCGTAGAATCCTTATAGGTCGTTCGATGCGCCCACAACATCTTTGACAGCTCCTCAACCATAAACCTTTGCAGGACTCGAGTCTTGCCTTCAATTTGCTCTTGATTGTCTTGTTCGTCGCTTCCACTTCCCATTCGACTTTGGGTAAGCAGGCAATGCGAACCTCAGTGCAATCTGATGGTCTTCGCAAAGCTTCCTGAAGCCTCTGCTATCAAACTGCTTTCCGTTGTCCATAATAATAGCCTAGGAGATCCCAAACCGGTATAATATATTCTTCCTGATAAAATTTGTTGCACTCTTCTCAGTAATTGAGGACAACGGTTCAGCTTCCACCCATTTGGTGAAGTAATTAATGGAGACTATGGCGAACTTGGCTTGACCCCGACTCGTGGGCATCGGTCCGATGATATCTATTCCCCACTAGGAAAACGGCCAATGACTTGCTAATGTTGTCAGTTGCTTGGGAGGTTGATGATGTATGTTGGCGTTCTTCTGACCTCCATCACATGCTCGTGCCACCCTGCCCCCATCTTGGTACATCGTCAGCCAAAAGAACCCTTGCCTTAGCGCTTTGTGAGCGATTGACTGACCTCCCGAATGGCTTCCACAGATCCCTTCTTGAATCTCCCTAAGCATATAATCTGCAGGTGCCCAGACACTTTAAGCATGGCGTCGTGTACCCCCTCTGGTACAACTCCATATCTATCAGACAAAAATTAGCGCTTTTATAATTCAGTTTCCTTGCCTCCTTCTTATCTTCGGATACCTCCCCTGATTCCAAGTACTTCTTAATTGGGTCCATCCATGATAGCCCTCTCTCAGCGTCCACCTCCATCACATCTGGCATCCCAACACTTTTTGATTGCATGCATCCCAAAGGAATAGTCTGAGGAGTCTTTGACTTGATGGAAAACACAAGTCGAGCCAATGAGTCTGCCTCCTGGTTGTTCTCTCGCCCGACCTGCTCAAACACCACATTTCCCATCCCTCCAACTATCTTCTTCACCTCAACCTGATAGGCAATCATGCTAGGCTCCCTGGCTTGGAACTCGCCATTTAGGTGTTGGACAGCTAATTGGGAATCACTTCTCACCACCACATCTCGAACCCCGACCGTTATGCATAATCTTAACCCTGCCATAATGGCCGCATACTCAGCTTCATTATTTATTGCTTAGAAGGCAAATCTCAAGGCATAGCTCAGTTCATCACCCTCATTGCATCGGAGATCACCCCGGCCCCACAACCCTATGTGTTGACCGACCCATCAATAAACAGTTCCCATTTTTCTTTTTTCACAACCATGACCCGGGGTCTGGTAAATTCTACCATAAAATCCGCTAAGGTCTGCCTCTTTATTGACACCCTCTGTAGGTAAAATATGTCGTACTCACTGAGCTCTACTGACAATTTTACCAACCAATATGAAACCTCCGGCTTATGTAGTATCTGTCTCTGCGGATGGTTGGTATAGACCCCAATAGGGTGGGCTTGCAAATAATAGCGTAGCTTCATTGCTGTAGTGACCAAAGATATAGCCACCAGCTCATTAGCAGGATACCGGGTTTCCGCGTCTAAAAGGGCTTTGCTAGTTTAATATACTGGCATTTGGATCTTGTTTAACTCCTACACCAACACTGAACTCATAGCATATTCAGAAATAATTAAGTACAAGAACAAAGTTTCATCTGAGATCAGCTTTGCCAATAATGGGGGTTGTGTTAAATACTCATTCAGTTGTTGGAACGCATCTTTACACTCGATTGTCCAGCTGACCTCCTTCTTGGCCTTCTTGATCATCTTGAAGATGATGTGACATTTATTGGTGGCCTTAGAAATGAATCGATTCAGCGCTGCCACCCGACCTATCAAGCTCTGCACCTCATTGACCGTCCTTAGAGACTTTAGATCTAGAATTGCTCTGATCTTCTGTGGGTTTGCCTCGATGCCTCTGGCATTGACCATATAGCCCATAAACTTTCCCGAATATACCTCAAAGGCGCACTTGTCAGGATTCAACCTTATGTTGTGCTTCCTTAACAATTCAAACATCCCTCTGAGGTCAGCCAGATGATCTTCGAGCTCATTTAACATTGTGATCATGTCATCGACATGGACCTGCATTGTCTTGCCGATGAGGGGCTTGAAAACCTTATTCATTGATCTCTGATAAGTAGCTCTGGCGTTCTTCAGCCTAAAAGGCATCACCCTGTAGTTGTACAACCCTTGGTCGGTGATAAAAGCTGTATTTTCTTCATCTTCGGGATGCATCTTGACCTGATTATAACCCGAGAAAGCATCCATGAAACTGAGCAGTTCATGACACACTGTGGAGTCCACCAGCTGATCAACCTTATGAAGTAGGAAGCTATCATTTGGGCAAGCTTTGTTCAGATCGAAAAAGTCTACATATATCATCCATTTCTCGTTGGCCTTTTTTACCAAGACCACATTGGATACCCATTCTGGATATTTGACTTCCCTGATAAACCCGGCCTTCAGCAATCTCTCAACGTCTGTCCAGATCGCCATATATCGCTCCTGAGTGAATATTCTCATCTTCTGTTTCACCGGATTATGGACTCGGTTAACTACCAAGCGATAACTGGTGAACTTAAGGTCGATCATGGGCATATCTTTGTGCCTCAACGCAAAAACATTCGCGTACTCCTTCAAGAAGCCCACTAACTGTTTCTTCAGACCTGTCTACAGTCTTGTCCCGCCTTGATTGTTTTTCCTGGGCCGAAGAGCTCTACCCACTCTAGCTCCTCACCTGCCCCTAACTCAGTAGACTCATCGGGTCAGGGATCAGCCGACTCTACCTCTGTTGTCTCACATTTCCTCTATTTTCTCTTTATGCCCGCCTCTTCAACACAAAGTGTTTCCTTGGAAATAGTAGCAAAGCAACTCCTTGCCACCTTCTGGCTCCCACATACCACCCTAACCCCCTCCCGGGTCGGGAATTTCAGTTTCAGATTATGATATGACATGGCCGCCCTGGACTTCATCATGAAATGCCCTTCCTACGGATCACCTGGTAACTGCTCATACAATCTACCACCGTGAAGTTCATTATCATGGTCTGGGTATGGGGGTCGTTCTTATTGTCATTGCCAACTGTATCCGACCTAACGGGACGACAGTCATACCCCCGAACCCGTACAGCGGCGTTGCCTCCTGGGTCAGGGTGGCGTACTCCACGCCGAGTCCATCCAAGGCTTCTTTAGAGATAATATATACAGCACTCATAGGATCCACCAATATTATGTCCACCTCGACCCCTCCGATAACGGCCTTAATTATCAATGCATCATCATATGGGTAGCTCACACCCTTGGCATCTTCCTCTATAAACATAATGGGAATAGGTCGGGACCTCTGAATCCTCGGCCCACTATCAGTCGTCAACACTTCTGGGCCCCTCGTCCAGTAGTAATTTTTTCTAGACCGATTTGAATCCTCTGTCAATGTTCTTCCCCCATCTATTGTGAACATTGGCCTATGCTCCCTATGCAGCATGACCCTCATGACGTCTTTGTCTATGTATTCATTCAAATAGTCGTTTTTAACCAATTCATCCACTTGTTCTTACAGGTCCCTACATTTATCCGTGGGATACTCCTTTATATTATGGTGTATGCAGTATATCCCATCGTCCCTCTTATCAACCGCGAATCGCCTCAGGTTGGGCTTAGTCAATAGACCTTTGTCCTGGATCTCCCGAACTATCTGGGATAACGGCCTGTTCAAGAGAGTGTAAGCCGAGCCTCCCGCGACATGAGCGACCTGAGCCGACAGCCTTCTTTCTTGTATCGGGTTACTCCGGGCCATTGGCCTAAACTCCTTATGCCTCGGGGCCGGTCCTCTCTGATCCCTACTTGCATCACATTGATTCTCTAGCCTGACCATTCTTGGCTTTTGAATATTCCCGCCTCTGGCGATCTTTTCCTCACCTTCCATCAACACAAACTTCTGCGCCTGCTCCAGAGCCGTGACATAGTCCGGTACCAATTGTATTCTCAGGTGGGACCATAACCTCCCGACCTTGAGTGCTCATTTGAAACTTTCCAACGCCTCTAGGGACTCATACGCCCCGATCTCCAACACCCGATTGTGGTATCTATCGACAAAAATTTTCAAAGACTCGTCATCTCCCTGCTTCATCAACCTCAGCGATCCCACCGTCTTTCTTAGCATACAAACCCCTTTAAAGTGTCGTATGAATGACTTTCTCAACTGGGTAAAACTGCCGACTCTCTCTGGTGTCAAGTTCCTGAACCATAAGATGGCAGGCCCACCTAAGGTCAAGGTGAACACTTCACATATGGCCTCTCCTACCATCCCCTGTATTTCCATCAATAAGACAAACTTCTCCACATGGGACTTGGGATCCGTTTTTCCTTTATACAGATCCATAGATTGCATCGTGAACCTTCTAGGAAACACCATCGCCATCATCGCCTCAGTGAAATGAGAGGTTGTCTCCATATCTCGGCTGTCCCCCGCTTCCCCTTCATATTTTCTTCACATTTACTCATATCTTTTCGGAACCAACTTCTCATCTGGCTTTCAGAATTGTCATGCTCTCAGTCACCAGCGTCCCTCATTCTTCCACTCCGGGCACGATTCCTTTCGTAACTGGGAACTCCCTGTTCTTCCCCTGAATTTCATTTCAGATCACTCTCCGCGCAACACGGACTATTATTGGAAGACTCCGGGGTCTTCCTACCTTCTTCTTCTTCCCACATTCCACTCACCGGTTCAGCTCCGGCGATGACTACGGATCTCATTCTATAAGCACCCATCTTCTCATTTTCACCACCACCTTCTGACCTAGCAATCTTCTTTCCCCTTGCTATCTATTATCTTCTACGACTGGGACCTTCCTATATTATTTCATCATTTTTCTTTTCTAACTCCTCCAACTTCTCCATCATGGCTATCATGACGATTTGGGTCGATTCTCTCTCCTTTCGTGCTTCTTCCCTCTTCTTTTGCATAGTTTCTTCCATCCACTCCGTTTTTGAACCCTCTGAATATCTGTGGTTCCCGTCTCATGCCATCGCCTTAGTGTTTTTGTTGCTTTTTGTATCAATTCCCCACAGACAGCGCCAACTGTTGACGGTCGATTTTCATTCCAAGGGTAGTTCTGGAAGAACACTCCTAAAATAATCTCCCATCAACTGTGAATTTGTTTGGTTTGGGGACCAAATACAAACTTAACAAGAGGTAGGAAAACACAAAATAAACAAATGATTTAATGTGGTTCACCAGAATGGATCCAACCTACGTCCACAGACACAAAGAAAATGAAGATTTTATTATGTGGTCGGGATGGACTGACCTCTCACAAACTTACCCTTACACTTAAGTTTTTTAACTCTCTCTTACAAGTTATGCGTAAATGAATTTTTTCTAACCCCTTATAATGAATTCTCAACCACTTTTATATATTATGGTAAATTATACTATTATGATGTCTTCGTGACGTCAGTCACGTGAGTCTGCCATCAATGTCAAAGCTCTTTTCCCCATCTGTTTTTGCGAACAGTCACCCTACGGTTTGACACACTTGCCTTTTGACGCCTAAATCTCATTAAACCATGCTACTCTTGGCCGCCGCCACACATTATCTAGTGTCAAAAGATTAAATAGCCACATGTTCCCATCACATCAGACCTTTTTAAAGAATGTGCGTCCCTATGCTAGATTCCAACTACCTGATCATGACTGTGTGATTAAAAGCCAACACCCCGACCAGCTCTACCAGGTCGAAAATCAGGAGCGACAGTTGCCGATCAATCAACTATCTGATCTGTCCTAAACATCTTCACTCCTCGGGTCGGGTGAAGTACATGAACCAACCCGACCCTCGGCCATCAAAACCTTTGGAACAGAAATCCCTTCTATACCCTTCATGCTTCTAGAAGTTTGAGTGTCCCAAAAATCACTATCAACAATAATTTTTAAATATATTTATTTCTTTATAATTATTTTAGGGGAGGTGAATAGAACTCCCAAATAATAAAAGTGGATCTTCGAATCCCGAATAACAGATAATTTTTCTTAAAATTAATTTAAATCATTTAAAAATATATTAGTTGAACTATTACATTATCCAAAAATAAAATATATATCTAAAAAATAATAATAATATCTATTATAGAAATCACATAACATATTAGATATTGAAATTTGTATTTTCTGTCTTTTTTTTGGGTCTGTAACTTATTAAAATGATAGATCTCTCATTAAAAATTAACTCTATATAAAATTATTTCATTTAAGTCATTTATTATCTATAATTTATATAGTTTTATAATTATTAAGATCCTTTTTATTTAAATTTATATAAAATTATAAATAATAATTTGAATATATTTATTGAAAAATTTAAAATTAAATAAATAAAAATGAAAAATTTACCCGGACTTTATTCTTGTCTCAAATAAAAAATAAATATTAAAATTTTTTCATCGTGACCCATCTCTAATTTTTTTTTTAATCTTCAATTCTCGTCTTCCAAGAACTCCCATCTGCCATCCCTATCTGCTAGTGAGTAATTGATTGTAGATCCTCAACGATTTCTGTGTGTGTGTTTTTAAATGTCCACCAACAATGACCTGGTGGTGGTGGGTATAAGCGATAACAGAAGAATCAAGAAAGGACCCCCATCCCCATATATTAAAACAGTGTGACACGTCCGTGCATTTTCAGCCATATATGGAAACGAAACACGAACACTTCAAAAATGAAAACAATGTGCAAAATTGGTGTCAATAGGGCCCATACAAATTTGCTGCTGCTACTTGCTAGACAGAACAATTGTCAGAATAAACTATGGCATTGAAATCTTTTGTCCTGAAGCCAGAGACCATCATCTCAAGTGAATTTTATGGAGCACTGCAATTCCTTCTATACACACATTGATGAAAGAAGCAAGAAGATTATAACAGGCAACTTCATCATCAGAGGCTTAAATTTATAAATTTATATACAAATAGGGAATACTAAATTTCAACACCAAAAAAGTTATTTCACTTGATTGGAGCCTAAGAATATTCTTCCTCTACTGCTGCCGCTCATTAGCTCAAGCTCCTCAACCTTTCAAATCAAATCAATCTCAAAACTAGAAGAATTATACTAACAACTACATAAGAACAAGACTAGAACATCAACATAATGCTATATATTACACAACTTGTTCACTAAATAAAATGTCCCAGAGTCCTGTGCTTGATCTCAACTCTTATCGGGTATCTCCAACATTGGCTGCTAGGGCATTCTTGAGCTGCTCCTGCGTGTAAATCCGACCACCCATCTTTACAGTAGCTTGTTGGATCATCAGATCATTCACCACAGACATACTTGCATGGTTCACTTCCAAGTCCAACTCTTTCAAGGCTGCCATTAACTTCGCTGCAGGATGGTTCTTCTTACTAGATTGAATCCTAATCATCGCATCCCATCCAATTATCTTCACCTCAATATCCAAGTCAATCAATTTACTAGCATGGTTTGACATTTTAAGGTCTTGGTCAGATGTTGATGGCCTTGAATGCGAATCTTTACCTCCACCTACCAACTCCTCTTTCACCGATTCCAGTTGCCTTTGTAAATCCTCTTTATCTGACTCTGCACTTTGAAGATTCGCTTTTAGGTCATTAATATAAGAAATTGCATCACCGAGAAGTGAAGCTTTGTCCATCTTTGAAACATTAGGCACAACAGCTCGCAAAGCATAGAATCTTTGATTAAGCTTCTCTCTTCTTTGACGCTCTGCTTCTACATGGTTCAATGGCTCTTCTCTGCCATTTGCGGGTTTTCTCCCCCGCTTACGTGGCTTCTTTTCAGGTTCTACAACTCTATTACTACTATCAGCCTCCTTAAAAACAGAAGCTTCAAGATCAGAATGATCCGAATCACCACCCCCATCAGTTGATTTTACAACACCAGACGATGGCAAAATCACACCAGAAGTAAAAGAAAGCATCCCCTCTGCATTACTCCCTTTCGAAGTAGGGGATCTTTTCTTCTTACTACTCTCCTCCGCAACAAATTGGGAATGATTTGAAAACAAACTGTTATTCCCATTAGCAGCACATGAGCTTCTCTTACTATCTGCAAAATTTAATATCTCCCCGGACTCAGGCTTCAACAAATGCGACGAACTGCCATTCCTTACACTGCTATGATCATGTGGGTATTCAGAGAAATTCAGTTCTCGGCCAAAAAAAGTCTGCTGAGGTTGTAAATGAACCCCACTGGGATTTTCAGTTAAAGAAGCTGAACTCGTATTCTCAAACTGAATTCCCTTAGAAATCTGATGGTTACTATTTCCAGAACCAGAACCAGAACCAATTGCTGCTGCTGTAGGGACTTTGATTTCAGTGGGCATGGGCGTGGGAGGAGCGGGATCATTAATCCATGAAGACGGATCATTCTCTCCTTGATCCGGATTTTGCATAGAAGAAGGCCAAGAACCAATTTCCATACCATTATTAAAATTAAACAAAAATCGAACCTTGTTCATCAGATCCGAGTTTTGAATAATAATCTCCGTGGAGCCCAATTCAACAACTCCATTTGCCGACGGTATACAAACCAGAGTCTGTAAACCGAAAACCTGCCCCTGACTCGCTCTATCACAACCCGAATTAGCCAGTCGCTCCGCTCCGCTAACCCAAACCGGACTGTTACTAAAATACGCTTGCCCCGGCAGCCCACCTCCGGGTCCGTTCACATAAAAGGACTGAGTCATCGATATCAAAAAGAACCATTCAGTATCAGTAACTTCTTCATCGACAGCGTCATCAGGAGTCGACGTTGATCCAGAAATCAAAGAGTTGAGCTCGCGCAACACTTTCTTACGATGCTCCTGCTCCGCAGGTGATGACGTTTTCAATTTGGCTTTCCCTTTATCTCCTTCTCCTTTATAATACCCATCGCCCCATCCTAAAACAGAGGAGCCGGAATAGTCACAGGAGGATTGCCAGAATATAGCGTAGGCCCAGCCCTCCTCACGTGACCCTTCAAGCAATTGCTGAAGGCGTTGTTGGAGGGTTTCTTGATTGAAGATTTGTTGTTCGGCGGTAGACTGTGAGGGTGGTTGCGGCGCCGGCCAAATACCGGTCAAATCGGAGCTCATGAAAGCTTCCATCACAGAGCCGTTATCGTCAGTCCAGAGATTCATCGTTGAAGGTAACCGGTAGTCCGTCATATCATTGACCTGCAACCGGTTGTTACGGTTAGTGAGATATAGAGAGAGAGAGTTGAAGGTGAAGGTGAAGGTGAAGGTGAAGGTGAAGGGTATGGGGAGGTTGAATAGAGATCAGATGGGCTGAGTCTGTGGAGATATTATTTTTGGGATTTGGGATTTTATTTCAAGTGAATTTCAGCTTAAAATTTACTATAAAAATAAACAAAAAAAAAAAAAAAAAAATGAAAATGAGAGCAGTTTCTAGGAAGAGGGCGATTGCCGATTTAATCGGTAAAAGGCCGGCTTGATTAATATTAGGGTTAGTAGCTAATAGCTATAGCTTCGGGTGTGTGAAACGTGGTGCTGTTGACGGGGTGAAATCACAAAGTGAAAAATGAATGTGAAGATTTATTATTTCTGATCCATGTTGGTTTCTTTGTTTAAAAAAAAAAAACTAATATTTATTTAATAATTTTTTAATATCGTGTAATAAGATGTTATTATTGGACTGCCCCATTACATGTAATAGCGCCCCATGTTGGTTTCTCTGTCAATTTTTTTTTTTCTTTTTTTTTTTTTTTTTTTTTTTATCCTCAAAGGATGTGATTTGATAGTATAGAATTAGGATCTCATCTTAAAATTTTGTGTTCAAATTCAGGGAGTACGTTTCTTGTAAGAGTCTGTAATAGTCGGAGGTTTTACCTGTTCCGCTTAAGCCGAAAAAGGTGATTTGGCGGCGGGGTTTCCAATGATTCCAAAAAAAAAATATTTCTAAAATTCTAAAATTTTTATTTTTTATTTATTTTTTTGGAAATATTGGAAATCTCGCCGCTAAACTACTCGATTCAGGTTTCAGCATAGCAGGAAAAACCCCCAACTGTCACAGACTCTTACAAAAAACGCACCATCTGGATTCGAACTCAGGACGTGAAAATCAAATTTTAAGCCCTATACCACCAAGCCACGATCATTGAGGACCTAAAATTTTTATTGACACTGCCCCTATTTATGTAATTTAAATAAGGAAAATCAACCTCCTAACGATAAAATTACTAAATTATGTAGCTATCCGTTAATGAAAATAAAATTCTAAGGTTGATCGAAGAAGAAAAATCAAATTCTAAATACTCTTTCCTAATATTTATAATTTTGTTTTTGTCATAGTTTGATCCCTACTTGTATCAATGGCATTGGATTATCTTAAATTTTCGGGGATCTTAAGCGAGTTTCTAAAATATGATCCATACTAATAAAGATTAGGGGTGACCTTGAATTTTTGGAGGCTCTAAATGAATTTCTAAAGTGTGGTTCCTGTGGATAAAAAATAAAAAATGAAAAAACTTAAAGCGTGATCTTACTAAATTTAGAATCTAATATTGAGTAGAAAAAAGTGGGGTTTTTTTTAAGAGAAAAATACATTCATAAGTCACAAATTATAGGAAATAATATGAGGAATGTTCTCATTCCAAAAACCATTTCTATGTTCCGAAAAAATTAATTTTACTAATTTATGGGCATTTGAGTTACCGGCTCTAAGCCTAAAATGAATCATAAATTGATCCATATTAGCAACTGCATTCTAGACATCACAAATAAACTAGTAAATTTTCTTGGTATTAGAAGATTTTCCTAACACTAAATTTACCACATTCAGGGAGTCTGATTCAATCATAAGAGACACTTGTTGACTGCTGATTTTCCTTCCAAGGATAATTCGGGAAAACCACTCCTCGAACAATCCTCACTCAACTGTGAATTTGTTTGGTTTGGGGACCAAATGCAAACTTAGCAAAAGATGAGAAAACACACAGACAAACATATGATTTAACGTGGTTCGACGGGATGGACCCGACCTACATCCACGGGCACAAAGAAAAATGAAGTTTTTTATTAGAACCTCGGGTCAGACCGACCTCTCTATCTCACGTTTACAGTTAGTTTTTTGCTCTCTTTTTACAAGTGAAAAGATAAATTAGCCAACCCACCATCTACAATGAATTCTCAACCTCTTTATATACTAGATCTAATTATACTATTACACTAACTCCCTGACGTCAGCCACGTGAACATGCCATCTGACACAACTACTCTGCCACCTAATCTCATTAAGTCATGCTACTTTACCCTATGCTACACGCTTCAGCCCATGTGTCTGCCTGTGTCCCAACTGCTCATACGCGATTGAGTGTGTCAGTCAATAAACTCATAGCCATACTCCATCCCATCAGCAGCTAGCCTACTTCTGTCTCATCAATCCTTTAGAAGCCCAGACTTTCGTTTAGGGCTTACGTCGCCCATCTAAGAACACAATGTCACAACCCCGACCAACATCCTCGGGTCGGTTCGTCGGAACAAGTAACATCATTCATTGCATCTACTAACAAGTCGGGTCAATGCGTCGAGACTCACGGTGCTTGATCTGACTTCCTCTCATTTCCTCGATTGGGTCTGATCTGCTGAGTCGATTCTGATTTCAAAGGCTGACACGAGGCTCTAAATGCCGAGTCCGATGTCGAGGCTGCTCTGAGAGTCTGATACTGGGCCGAACCTGACCACCTCGTGTCAATCTTTACAAATGTCCCAATATTATCGAGTATGATATTTTCTTATAAGGTCGAGTCGGTTTCCCAACCTATCCTATAGTTCATTAAAATGCAGTGCCTAATACGAGTTAATGCATGCCTCTACAACAGTCATTACTTGCCTTGGTGTTGATTGGATCCTATAAAACAGCTTCATATTCCTAGCCCCTAACATGCCTACAATAACGCACCAATGAAGTCTGCTTCTTCACTTGATCGACTAAGGCAACGTACCTGATAAATTAGCCTACATTGCTCAATGAGAATTTATTGGCTATCTCAAAAAACCTTGATTCATCCTAACTTTTCTTGAATGTTTGAACATTTCTTCAGCACCTCTGACAAGTATCGTCATTCAACATCCTCATGTTTTTCAGGTTAGCAGTCGTATGAAGAATGTTTGTGTTGTAAATTCTCTGAATATATATAGTATGGTTGTAGGAGGGTCATGTCCCTTAAGTAGTGCCTTATGGGAAAGACATAAACATGTAGGGACATGTCCTCTAATGGAATGATGCATCTCTATACCTTTTTAGGCCTTAGGAAATGGTATAACCCTTGGGAGGATTATACCCTAAGTCAAAGAGTGCCCTCAATGGCAACCTTCCATGCCTATATAAAGAAAGGTTTTTGTATTCATTTATCCATCTAGAAAATCATAAGTTTCATCCATTGTCTTAGAGAGTCATTTAAGGAAAAGAGAGTTTCCACCATTTGTCCTTGTTCAAGATCTTGTGAAAGGAATGTCACTTCTACAAGAAGTGTCCAAGTAATCATGGGAGAATGTTAGCCACAAAACCATTCGTAGAGCACTGAGGCGGGGCTAATAAGTTCTTAAGGACATAGGCAACTCGACTTAGATCTCAGTTTCGTCATCATCTTCTATATTTTCCAGGTTTTTCTATGTTTATGGTTTATGTTCAATTTTGATGTGTTAGTATACAATTGATTGATTGATGCATGTTAATTTCATTTAATGACACATATTAGACTACAATCTTAAGAACTTATTACATTTTAAGTGTTGTTAGATGAAATTTTACATGTTTTAATTGTCAATTTTATGGAAAATGTGTTATGCGCATGAAAAATACGCATGGGCGTTCGAACGCCTGACGAACGCGTAGATAAAAATTATGTTCTTCATAGTCTCGTTCGAATGCGTCTTCAAACGCAACTCGAACGCCAGTCTTCTGCCAAAGAACGTTTGAACGTGTTTACGAACACAACACGAACGTGAACTCTCTGGAACACTTCGTTCGAACGCGTTTACGAACGCAACATGAACGTGAACTCTCTGGAACACTTCGTTCGAATGCGTTTACGAACGCTACATGAACGTGAACTCATTGGAAAGTTTCGTTCGAACGAATTAACGAACATGACACTAACGAATTTAATCCAGGAATTATTTTAGATTCAAAAATAATAACATAGACATAGATTAATTTATATTACCATGTATGACATAATGTTAACTTAGTAAAATCATATACTGTATTATTATAAACTTGGAAGTATAGGTTTAAGTTAATATTAGGGTGTTCAATTATCACAAGCATACACATGGTGATAAATTTGAAAATTAATCGAGTGTTGCATACTTGGTTGAGAATTAAAAGCGTAACTTTAAACAAGTAATTACATCCAAGCTTGATTGACTTATACATATACACATCTACATATATTAATTATTGAAGTGTAATACTAAGTTGAATGTCTAAGATATTCTATTAAGAAAATATTTAAAGGATATTCTGTCAAAAAAGCGATAAGAGCCTAAGTGGGCAGAGATTTAAGTGGTTACTTTGGACCTCACTCGTCCTCTGGAAATATTCCTTATTCATTTATTATAAGAAACTTTAGTCATAAATTCAAAGACTTGTGTTATTTGGTACTACTATCCAATATAACAATGAGTGGATTCTTAGTATATCACTTCAACAATATCATACATTTGATCATTGTGAAAATTGTCTTTTGTAGTCTTATTGATTACTGTTTGGATTTTTCAGTTACATATGGCTAGCGGAAATATCGCAGTACCGACCGCTCATGGAGAAAAATCGGAAAAGTTTGGTGGAGCAAACTTTAAACAATGGTAGAATAAAATATTATTCTACCTGACAATATTGCAGTTGGATAAGTACCTCAAAGATCCTCCGGGTCATGTGGAGGGAGAAACAGAAATCGCCAAGCAACTGCGAGAAGAGACATGGTCGTTATGTGACTTCTTGTGCAAGAATTACCTCTTTGGAGGACTTGACAATACTCTGTACAATGTGTACCAAGGCATGACTGGGAATCTCTCGAGAAGAAGTACAAAACCGAGGATACCAGACAGAAGAAATTTATCGTGGGTAGGTTCCTGAACTAGAAGATGGTAGATTAAAGGACAATGAACCTCTCAGCAGTTGTAGCAGAAGCCAACTCGGTTGGAAATCCGAGAGAATGATGGGTAGACACTGGGGCTACTCGTCATATATGTGCTAATAACAAGATGTTTTCCTCGTATCAGAAGGTCAATGGTGGCGATCATCTGATAATGAGAAACTCTTCTACCTCTAGACTGGCTGGACAAGGCACAGTGGTTCTGATGATGACATCTGGGAATAGCTTACATTGAAGAATGTCTTGCATGTTCTAGATATTCGGAAGAACTTGGTTTCAGGTTTACTCCTTAGCAAGAATGATTTTAAGCTTGTATTTGTGTTTGATAAGTTTGTACTGACCAAGAATGATGTCTATGTAAGAAAATGATACCTCACTGAGGGTTTTTTCAAGTTCAATGTAATGAATGTCAATCGACACAGTGCTAATAATAAAGCTACGTCTTCCACTTATATTATTGAGTCATAAAATTTATGGCATGAGAGGTTATGAGATGTTAATTGTGATACAATGTGTAAATTTATTAACATGTACCTTATACCTAAATTTACAATTGATAACTAACAAAAATGTGAGGCATGTATTGAAGCAAAAATTCATAGAGAATCATTTCATTCCATAGAACGAAGTTCTGAACCCTTGGTACACTCTGATGTGTGTGATATGAATATTGTGCAAACAAGAGGCGGTAAAAAATACATGGTCACTTTTATCGATGATAGCACAAGATTCTGTTATATGTATTTGCTGAGGAACAAAGATGAAGCCATTGAGAGCTTTATACACTATAAGAACGAAAATGAAAGTCAACTTGGCAAGAAAATCAAAAGAATCAGAACTGATAGAGGAGGTGAATATGTGTCACCATTTGGTGAATATTGTTCCAATCATGGAATTATTCACGAAACTACTGCTCTTTATTCACCTCAACAAAACGGGATTGCTGAGGGCAAAAACCGAACGTTGAAGGAAATGATGAACGCAATGTTGACAAGCTCTAGTTTACCCCAAAATTTATGGGGGGAAGCCTTGCTTTCCGCCAACTACGTTCAGAAAAAACTACCTCACAGAAGATTGGACAAGACACCATATGAATTGTGGAAAGGTCGTGTACCTTCCTACAAATATTAGAAAGTGTGGGGGGTGTCTCACCAAAGTGATGGTTCCTAAACCTAAGAAGGTTAGAATAGGACCCAAGACTGTTGATTATATATTCAATGGATATGATCGATTCTTGGTATATAAGTCTGAAATTCCTGACATCAATCCAAATATGATAATTGAGTCAATGAATGTGACATTCTTTGAAAAGACATTTCCTTGTAAGGAAAGATAAATAATAGAGTCTCTCAAAAGAACTATTGATATTGTTAAAGGCAGTGATCAAGTTGACCAAGAATCAGATCAACATGAATATGTTGAGGAAACTGAACCTAAATGTAGCAAAAGAGCTAAAACATCTAAGTCATTTGGGCCCGATTTTCTGACATACTTATTAGAAAATGAGCCTCAAAGCTATAAAGAAGCAATGTCTTCGTCGGAGGCACCTTTGTGGAAAGAGGCTATCAATAGTGAGATTGATTTCATCCTACAAAACCATACTTGGGAGTTGGTTGATCTTCCTCTAGGTTGTAAGCCACTGGGCTAACCGGATAGATCAATAGATAAGTACAAGGCAAGACTTGTCATAAAAGGCTATAGACAAAAAGAAGGCCTTGATTACTTTGATACATATTCACCAGTGGCTCGTATCACGTCAATAAGAATGCTCATAGCCATAACAGCTATATTTGGTCTTGAAATACATCAAATGGATGTAAAGACGATATTCCTAAATGGTGAACTAGATGAAGAGATTTACATGGAACAATCAGAAGGTTTCAATGTTCCTTGACAAGAACAGAAGGTGTGAAAACTTGTAAAATCCTTATACGGATTAAAACAAGCACCTAAACAATGGCATGAAAAATTTGACAAAGATATGTTGTCAAGTGGGTTCAAAATCAATGAGTGTGATAAGTGTGTATACACCAAATCAACTCAAAAAGGATATGTCATTGTCTGTCTCTATGTAGACGATATGTTGATAATTGGTAGTAATCATGAGATGATTCAATCTACCAAGAAAGTCAAATTTGATATGAAAGATTTAGGAGTAGCTGATGTGATCTTAGGAATTAAGATTTCCAGAACATCAGAGGGGTATATATTATCTCTGACTCACTATATTGAGAAGATACTTGAGAAATATAATAAAAGAGATCTAAATGTGGCTAGAACTCTTGTAGACCTAACTCTTCATTTATCAAAGAATACTGGCTCAAACGTATTGCAAGGTATTCGAGAATCATCGGAAGTCTGATATATCTCACAAATTACACACGACCTGATATCGCTCAAGCTGTAAACATGTTTAGCAGATATACGAGCAATCCATGACATAACAATTGGAAAACCATAGTAAGAGTTTTGAGGTATCTGAGAGAGATTTCAAAATATGGTCTGTATTATACGAGATATTCTGCTGTTCTAGAGGGATACAATGATGCTAATTGGATATATGATACATTGGTTTCCAAATCTATGAGTAGATTTATTTTCACACTTGGTGGTGCAGCCGTGTCATGGAAATCCTCAAGATAAACATGTATTGCCCGGTCTATTATGGAATCAGAATTCATAGCATTAGATAAAACAACGAAAGAAGCGGAATGGCTTCGAAATTTCCTAAAGGATATTCCAAATTGGCCCAAACCAGTGTCAGCGATAAGCATACATTGTGATAGTCAATCGGCTATTGGGAGAGCCCAAAATACAATGTATAATGGTAAGTCTCGACACATACGTTGTAAACATAATACCATGCGACAACTGCTCTCAAGTGGCATAAATTCGATAGATTATGTCAAATCGAAGGAAAACCTAACGGATCCACTTACTAAAGGTTTACCTAAAGAGCAAGTTGAGAAGTCATCGAGGGGAATGGGCTTGAAGTCTATAAATTAAGAATTGTCACTGTGGAAACCCAACCTAGCTGACTGGAGATCCCAAGATCTAGGTTCAAAAGAGACAACTGAAACTTTGCGCAATTCAAAACAAGCACTGTAGAGTTTTATACTCTTTCCCATTCCTGTAATGACGCAAAGTGTTGTCTGTCAAGGCTAGGATAAGCTAAGGCTTTTAATGATCACTATATTAGGAGAAGAGTCCTAATGAAGGTAAAGACAAATTACCTCTTTATAGAAGATCACATATTTCAAGTAAGAGTGAGGCCGCTTCCATGAGAGTTTTAAAGGTTGAATACTCTAAAGTACTTTATGAATCCTGAACCAATATTCACGAGGAATTTAGATACAGGTTATGAGAATCGAAGGAAAAAAATGTCATATGAAGCAGAGATGTAGTGTTTCTTGAAGATCAGACAATAGAAGACATTGAAAAGCCCAAGATTTCTTCTAATTCCAATGCCCAAAAAACCAATTCAGATTCAGACATAACCCCAGCTGTTGGGTTATGCCATAGAGCTTCATGTAATGTAAACAGTATTATATTTTATGAAATAAAATGATGCATTATTCATTTATCAAAGTGTTTGTTTAATATCGCATATTGTAAATTATCTTATTTACCCTAGATTAGTCATGTTCCTTCAGACTTAGTGTATGAATGTCATACACAAGAGGATTTAAGTCTGAAGTTAGTAATCTAAAATAGTCCATAGAGAACAAACAAATCGGGTACTTTGTTTGTGGTTTATCTATAGCCGCGATCCATTCTATAATTTTATGGCGACCTTTGATTGGTGGTAAACACACACGTAATGCAAGCACACGTATCGCTCAAGTAGTATAAAAATATCGATCCCACGATGACTTAATTTCTATTGTTGTTATTAATTATTGATACTATTTATTTACATGTATCTAATTAGGACGAGAAGGGAATGATTGCTTTATTTGTTTGGTTGAATGTGGATTTGCTAAATAAATAAATACACAAAAGAAAATACTAAGGAAAATAAATAAAAGACACAAATATCTAAGGTTGTGATTCCACACAATATTATTCTAATGATGAATTGATTATCTTATATATGTGTAATAAATTAGTTTGATAACTTGGAACACAAAAATATACAAAAACATCTTCCGATGATCAGATGCAAACACTCAGAATATCTCAATTAATCATATGTCTATGTTAACCAAGTTACCTGAATTCATTAAGTTCAAGTTCCAATTGTGGCTACCCCCGCCGGACATGTATATGTCTATCCTGGAAGGAAATCTACCTAAGGGTCACCATGCCCTAAGGTGATATCGTGAGCTATTGAATCTAAGGCTGAAACCTAAAATCTTTTTTCCAAGTTCATTTTAAGTTTACCACATCAATCTTATTGGTGATCAGACAACAAGAAGCATTAAGCTTAAGATTCAATAAAAAACCCAAAGCATTAAACATAATATAATTAAATCAATTATTAAAAATGTGAATATTATGTTTCATCACTTCCCTATAATAAAAATAAAATGATGGGGTTAGGAGATCCACCTTTACCATTTCTAATTTAGAAATATCCCTTATTATAATATATAAATTTTCATGTCATTACCAACCGACCATATATGTGATATCCTAATTAAGTCAAGTTATAATTAATTCCAACCGACCATAAAGACAGTATCCAATTTAGTCGGGTTAAAATAAAATTAATTAAGTCCAAACGACCATAAAGGTTGTATCCAATTAAGTCAGATTTTAAGATAATTTATATAGTATAATTTAAGGGAGATTAATCTAAATTATAATAATAAAAACTTCACCCTTCCCCCAGCAGAAAATTAGCTACTAAACATAAAAGAAATAAAAAGTAAATAAACTACTACTACTATTAAAAATAAAAATACATAATTTAAATTAAAAAATTTAAATAAACAAGATACAGTCCTTCGATCCTTATTAGAACCTTAAGGAAAGTATGAAAATTCTAAATGAAATCAGCTTCTATTTATAATCAAAAATTCGGCCTGGGCGTCGCGACGCGTGAAGGTCTGCGCGTCGCGACGCGCCTTAGATTTATGACACATGTCTTCGACTTCCTGAGATGTTGACACGTGTACGCATTTTTATCAGCAGCTGAATTATTGGCTCAGCATCGTGACGCGTGAAGTTGTGCGTGTCGCGACGCTGATGTCATACTGACGTAAACAATGACGCATGTCGGCAGAGTGAATTATTGTGCTAACGTCATGATGACATGTGACCGACGTATGATAGCAGGTTTGCTTTGATATTGACATGTGGTCGGCGCATGTTAGCGGTCGGGATGCATAAATTTTGCGCGTCGCGACGCGTAAATGACGATTTTGCACTTTTTGTCTGTTTTTCACTGTTTAGCCCCAAATTGATTCCATTGATTCCCAAAACTTTATTTATCTACAAAATAACACAAAACACATCAAAATATTCATAAAACCTGAGAAACAATACAAAATATTTGGTTAAAGGGGTGATAAATAGTGATATATTTTACGCTCATCAACCTTAATTCGGGATCATCCATGTGGAGACATGAGAATGGAGGTACCTTGTATGAAGGACTAGACCCAGATGAAATGAGTTTCTTATAATATTCGTTAAATAAATGATAAGTACGGTTTATACCTACTTATTATTACATTCTTAGCCTATTATTTTGTTATGTTTCGTGCCATTTAATGTCATTTATAGTTTATTTTATGTTTTATTTGTAGGAGCATTAATACATGGATCTTGGGACATTTGCACGTGTTTTGCGCCCAAGACCTGGCACCGCAGCGCCAGCGAGAAGACCAGTGTCCCAGGTAAAAGACCGAGACCAAGGCGTCGAGGCCCTACCTACTCGCGCTGCCATGCCAAATGAAGCCATACATAAACCGTGATCAAGGTGACGCAGTGCCCACCTACTCGCGCCGCAGCGCCAGACGTGATCATACAAGGACCCGAGCCTGTAGCGCGAAGCTCAGGCACCGCGACGCTGCGGGGATAAACGCGCGTGTTCCAGACTTCAATTTTTAGGGTTTTTAAGATACCCAATGACATCAGGGCTCCATTATAAATAGATTAGTTTGTCCACAACCTAAAAGGGGAGGCTAATACATAAGAGGCTAATACACAGCACAAAACACATAAACACATATTTTTAGAGATCCAATGAGAAGGATGAAAGAGCGACAAGAGGATACGAAGGCGGTGACGTCCGAAGAGGAAGAGATTCAATTCGGGTTTTATCATCTTATTTCTTTCTTAGAAGTCTAATGATTTCCATTAGATTCATGACTTGTTTATCATTATTTTTATCTTTTGTCATGAACTAAACTCCTTAATTCTTGAGAATGATGTAATCGATGCTTGAACCTTTGTTTTAATTGTTAATTTTGTTATGAAGTTTTATTGATTTATTTATATTCTTTTGAGTTTAATGTTTTGTGTTTGCTAGCCACAAATATGATGATACATGTTTGAAATCTATCACTCGTGATAGGGGATTTTGAATAGATCTAGAGAATATGACCTAAGATTTTATAGAGTTCGAGAGAATCTGTAGTTCCTTTGAAGTCGTTAATATAGAATCACAAAGTGTAAAGAGTTGTTAACTATTGGATTTTTATAGAGATATCGAAGTCTATAGTTGATGATATTTTCACTCGGCACTCGAGAGAGGGACTGGATAATTTCGGAGTCTTGACTTATAAATAATTTAACTGAACAATAATTAATTGGCATGATAAATACATAGGCGACAGCTAGGTGAAATCAGGATCTAGAATCTCTACCGTATTAGTTCCTCATATTTTAATTATTTTTATATTTATTTATTGAAATCTTTATTAATTGTTTTCTAAATAAGGTTAGGATTATCAATTGTAATAATTAGTGTGAGTTAACGCATATCCTAGTGGGTTCGACACTCTAAACTCATTTATACTAAAACTTGACACCGTACAATTGCGGTACGATATAAAATATCACAACAAGTTTTTGGCGCCATTGCCGGGGATTGTTTGTTTAATTCACATTAATACTATTACCAAGTAATCTTAGCTTTATTTTAAATTTTATTTATTTATTATTTATTTTTATGATTTTTTTATTTTTTTATTTTTATTTTCTTTATTTTTGTCTTAAGTTTTATTTTTATTTTTATTATTTTATTTTTATTATTTTATTTTATATATATATTTTTTTTATTGTTATATTTTTTTTCTTTCTTTCGTACGAGGAGAGTTGAAAAAGAAGCAATGGCAGATTCTCTTGGTGCACTGATAGCTCAAGTATCGTCCCTCACGGCTCATCTAGAAGTATTGACAAATCAAATGAGCCAACCGTTTATTGGAGTTGTTTCTGCTAATGGAATACTTTTACCCAACAGAGGAGCAGGATTTGAACAAGTACAGTGTATGAACAATCGGAATTTCAACAACTATAGAGGCAGTCATATGCCTAATTATTATCATCCGAATTTTTCATATGCTAATATGGAGAACATCTTGCAAACTCCTCATGGCTTCAACTATCCAAGAGATGAGCAGAAACCTTCCTTAGAAGACCTCATGAGCACATTTGTATCTACAGCTTCAGAGAGGTTTTAGAAGAATGAGTCAAGGCTGGATAACATTGAAACACATATGGGCAATATGGGGGAAACATTGAAATCTTTAGAAGCGAAAACTGGGCTGCTTGTTTCTTCCATGGCCAATCAACAGAAATGGGTGTTGTGGATGCTGGTTTTTGCCCGAGGTCCACAATCGAGAATTTATAGGTTGAGGGCACTAGCGATCCTGCAAAATAAAGGTAGAGTGAGCAGGAGTAGACTACCCACCGGTGTGGTGGGTGCCTGGGGCACTCCGACGCTCAAGTCAGTGATGAAAGTGAGCTATTAATACTGTTGAATGAGGATCAAGGTTAGAGATTACCTTGATTCCTGTGAGCTACCTTGTGGGCTGTAGGTAGGAGGTCTATAGAGAGAATATTGCTTGAGCTATGGGTAGGAGAGCTTCCATGCCCATTCTCTTCTGGACTTTGGTTCCTCTTATAGGCGATTCCAGGTGGGACTCATGAATGCCTTAATTGTTTATACGTTTTGGGTGCTTGTAACAGTCGAGTCATGAAGAGGCAGTTATGATCAGTCAAGAATGGTAGTTATGGGTCTGGACATTTCATGGGTTGGCATTTAAAAGGGTTCAGGTATCGGTCTTTGGGTATGTTGTTTCTTTGAGCCTGGGTCTGCACAATGTCTTTGAGTTCGGTTAGGGGGTTTCGGGGGTGCATTTAGCAGTGGTCCTGAGGCGAAAGGTCGAAATTAACCCTGGACCAAATTTGGCCCGTACAGTTTGTCCCATACTCTCTAAGTCAATGAGTCATTAGCTTGGAGAGTATTTGACGCACGTGTCGAGACTATAGGATTAGCGTCGATGATGCCTATTGATTGAACCAAACGAATGTCAAGTTATGAACTTGAATCTACAGGATCCATCGTGGATGTGTCCAGTCGAATGAGCTAGATGAAGGTCAGGATCATGAACTTGAATCTACAAAAGCCATTGGGGAAGTACCCAGTTGACTGAACCAGATGAAGGTCAGGATATATGTCATACAACATAGGTAATATTTGTCTACAACTTGACTCGACATAAGTCCATGAGGGATGTCCCCGGTCGACTGAACCAGAAGAGGGTTCATGAGTTAATTTCACTCGACATGTCGTATGGACTGAGGGAAGTCCATGTCTAAATTTGACTCGACATGGGTCTATGGGGGATGTCCCCGGTCGACTGAACCAGATGAAGGTTCAGGAGTTATTTCACACGATATTGTTGTATGGATTGTAGGAAGTCCATGTCTAAATTTGACTCGACATGAGTCCATGGGGGATGTCCCCGTCGACTGAACCAGATGAAGGTTCATGAGTTATTTCACACGATATTGTTGTATGGATTGTAGGAAGTCCATGTCTAAATTTGACTCGACATGAGTCCATGGGGGATGTCCCCGTCGACTGAACCGGATGAAGGTTCATGAGTTATTTCATACGATATTGTCGTATGGACTGTAGGAAGTCCATGTCTAAATTTGTCTCGACATGAGTCAATGGGGGATGTCCCCGTTCGACTGAACCAGATGAGGGTTCATGAGTTACTTTCACTCGACATGTCGTATGGACTGTAGGAAGTCTATGTCTTCATTTGACTCGACATGAGTCCATGGGGGATGTCCCCGGTTGACTGAACCAGATGAAGGTTCAGGATTTATTTTCACTCGACATGTCGTATGGACTGAGGGAAGTCCATGTCTAAATTTGACTCGACATGAGTCCATGGGGGATGTCCCCGTTGACTGAACCGGATGAAGGTTCATGAGTTCTTTCACATGATATTGTCGTATGGACTGTATGAAGTCCATGTCTAAATTTGACTCGACATGAGTCAATGTGGGATGTCCCCGGTCGACTGAACCAGATGAGGGTTCATGAGTTACTTTCACTCGACATGTCGTATGGACTGTAGGAAGTCTATGTCTTCATTTGACTCGACATGAGTCCATGGGGGATGTCCCCGGTCGACTGAACCAGATGAAGGTTCAGGATTTATTTTCACTCGACATGTTATATGGACTGAGGGAAGTCCATGTCTAAATTTGACTCGACATGAGTCTATGGGGGATGTCCCTGTCGACTGAACCAGATAAAGGTTCATGAGTTATTTCACATGATATTGTCGTATGGACAGTAGGAAGTCCATGTCTAAATTTGACTCAACACGAGTCCATGGGGATGTCCCCGGTCGACTGAACCAGATGAAGGTTCAGGAGTTATTTCACATGATATTGTCGTATGGACTGTAGGAAGTCCATATCTAAATTTGGCTCGACATGAGTCCATGGGGGATGTCCCCGGTCGACTGAGCCAAATGAAGGTTCATAAGGGTTCTCATTCTACAAGACCTGTCAAAGGCCAATGAGGGTGTAATTCCTCATTCTACAAGACTTGTAGTCTGAGACCATGTCGTCTGAAGACCATGAGACTACGGTCGAATGAACCTGATGAAAGTCCATGAGGGTTCTCATTCCTTATTCTACAAGACCTGACAAAGTTCAATGAAGATATAATTCCTCATTCTACAAGACTTGTAGTCTGAGACCATATCGTCTGAAGACCATGAGACTACGGTCGAATGAACCTGATGAAGGTCCATGATGGTTCTCATTCCTCATTCTACAAGACCTGACAAAGGCCAATGAGGGTGTAATTCCTCATTCTACAGGACTTGTAGTCTGAGACCATGTCATCTGAAGACCATGAGACTACGTTCGAATGAACCTGATGAAGGTCCATGAGGGTTCTCATTCCTCATTCTACAAGACCTGACAAAGGCCAATGAGGGTGTAATTCCTCATTCTACAGGACTTGTAGTCTGAGACCATGTCATCTGAAGACCATGAGACTACGTTCGAATGAACCTGATGAAGGTCCATGAGGGTTCTCATTCCTCATTCTACAAGACCTGACAAAGTTCAATGATTATATAATTCCTCATTCTACAGGACTTGTAATCTGAGACCATGTCATCTGAAGACCATGAGACTACGGTCGAATGAACCTGATGAAGGTACATGAGGGTTATCATTCCTCATTCTACAAGACCTGACAAAGGCCAATGAGGGTGTAATTCCTCATTCTACAGGACTTGTAGTCTGAGACCATGTCGTCTGAAGACCATGAGACTACGTTCGAATGAACCTGATGAAGGTCCATGAGGGTTCTCATTCCTCATTCTACAAGACCTGACAAAGTTCAATGATTATATAATTCCTCATTCTACAGGACCTGTAGTCTGAGACCATGTCGTCTGAAGACCATGAGACTACGGTCGAATGAACCTGATGAAGGTACATGAGGGTTCTCATTCCTCATTCTACAAGACCTGACAAAGGCCAATGAGGGTGTAATTCCTCATTCTACAGGACTTGTAGTCTGAGACCATGTCGTCTGAAGACCATGAAACTACGGTCGAATGAACCTGATGAAGGTCAATGCGGGTTCTCATTCCTCATTCTACAAGACCATATATGTAGTGTCGAATGAGATCTTAAACAAGTGCCAAGCTTCACACGTGTAGTGTCGAATGGGACATCTTCCTCATGCTGAGTCTACATATATGTAGTGTCGAGTGGGATATCCTTGCCAAGTCTGGTAATGTCGACTGAGATATTATCACCCCATACATGTAGTGTCGAGTGAGATATTCTAATACCAATTCTCCATACATGTAGTGTCGAGTGGGATATCTTTGCCAAGTCTGGTAATGTCGATTGGGATATTATCACCCCATACATGTAGTGTCGAGTGGGATATCCTAATACCAATTCTCTATACATGTAGTGTCGAGTGGGATATCTTTGCCAAGTCTGGTAATGTCAACTGGGATATTATCACCGCATACATGTAGTGTCGAGTGGGATATCCTAATACCAATTCTCCATACATGTAGTGTGGAGTGGGATACTCAACAAGTGCCAAGCCACATATTGTATTGTCGACTGAGACACCAATAACAATTACCAAGCTATATGTTGTAATGTCGACTGAGACATCCATAACAATTACCAAACTATATGTTGTAATGTCGACTGGGACACCCATAAAAAGTCCCAAACTATAAATTGTAATGTCAACTATAAAAAATGCAAGCCATACCTGGTAATGTTGACTGAGATGTCCACGCCAAGTATTCATTAGAGTATAGTCCATTTTGACATCTGCCTCACGCCAAGTATATCTCTTCATCATATGGTGTGAATGATAGGAAAAATGGTTCCACTGAAGGGACGCGCCTTGTTCCATGTAGTATGGCGTTGATGACATTACTATAGAATACTTCTTAGTTGATTGGGTATGCTGGAAGAATATGAGGGTATTCTCATTTCGAATGGAATAAGTATATCAATTGGGTCTGATGATTTTTTATGTGGTCGACTAGAGTAAATGGGTTTCTCCCTAAGTTGTAGTTTTGTGAAGGTCGTTTTCTTTTAAAGTTACCAATTAATACTTGTTTGGGAAGCTATGATGTCCCCAAAGCAACAATAGGTGGCTTCTGGCCTTTTGTTTTTGTCTAATCATGTGATATCTTATTGAGAAATATTACTAGCACATCATTTATTATGTCGATTGAGAGGATTCAAACTTCTTTCATTGTCATGGTTGGTGGAGCTTCTTCTCTTATTGTTCCTCTTATCTTCCTCCCACCTAATCTCGATGTGGGCTTGAGTCATGGCTTGATCCATAGTGTAGCATCGAAATTTAGTGAGCTTTTTGTAGAGTTTACTTTCTGAAAGTAATTCATTTCTAAATGCTTCCATTGCAGTAGGCTGATAGAGATCTGAGATTGTTATACTCTCTTTATTGAAGCGAGCCACGTAGCTTCGCAAGGACTCCCATCTCTGTTGTTGGATGGCATTAAGGTCATTGGTGGTCTTCTCAAGCTTGCAAGAACTTTTGAAATGCTCCACAAATTTGTCTGCTAGATGTTGGTAAGACTCGATGGATCTGTATGGGAGATTGATAAACCAGGTGAGGGCAGAACCATCTAATGTTTCTCCAAATCCTCTACACATACCAGCTTCCCATTGATGAGGAGCCAGACCCGTTGATAACATCTTGTATTTATAATGGACAACATGGTCGTATGGGTTAGTTGACCCATCATACATATTCATATCTGGAGGATTGAACTTCATTGGTAGCTCAATGGAAGTGATGGTCTCCAAAAATGGTGTATCTGAGATTTTGCCAGCTCGGCTTTTTCTCAATGGTAGCCTGACACTAGGTAGGCTGGAGAGAATTGCATCTTTGAACTCTTTCATTTCCTTACGCATGGTGGAGGCAACTTGCCGTGCTTGGTCGGTTGGGGAGATATGTCGACTTCTTTCTTGATTTGGTAGATGGTTGTCCAATGGCGGATTTTCGCTTGCCACATTGTTGAATGCCCCCATGAGGTTTGTGGGGATTGTAGGATTGATGGGATGGTCTGGAGAATCAGGTTGTTGGGAGGTTGAAGAGATTTGCTCCAGTTTCTTCTGGAAGGTTATATTGGAGTTTCGCATGACTTGACTCTCTTCTTCTAAGGCGCGTAATCGTTCTTGGAGTATGATCAAATGCGTAGTCATAGGATCTGGTGTCTTCTCACTGCTAGAAGCCATGGTTGGCTGTGTTTTAGGAACCGTAGACTGAGAGATCTTTGTATGCTATGAATCGCTAAGGCCCCATGGTGGGCGCCAAATTGTGGATGCCGGTTTTCGCCCGAGGTCCAAAATCGAGAATTTATAGGTTGAGGGCACTAGCGATCCTGCAAAATAAAGGTAGAATGAGCGGGAGTAGACTACCCACCGGTGTGGTGGGTGCCGGGGGCACTCCGACGCTCAAGTCAGTGATGAAAGTGAGCTATTAATACTATTGAAGGAGGAGCAAGGTTAGAGATTACCTTGATTCCTGTGAGCTACCTTGTGGGCTGTAGGTAGGAGGTCTATAGAGAGAATATTGCTTGAGCTATGGGTAGGAGAGCTTCCATGCCCATTCTCTTCTGGACTTTGGTTCCTCTTATAGGCGATTCCAGGTGAGACTCATGAATGCCTTAATTGTTTATATGTTTTGGGTGCTTGTAACAGTCGAGTCATGAAGAGGCAGTTATGAGCAGTCATGAATGGTAGTTATGGGTATGGACATTTCATGGGTTGGCATTTAAAGGGGTTCAGGTATCGGTCTTTGGGTATGGTGTTTCTTTGAGCCTGGGTCTGCACAATGTCTTTGGGTTCGGTTAGGGGGTTTCGGGGGTGCATTTTGCAGTGGTCTTGAGGCGAAAGGTCGAAATTAACCTTGGACCAAATTTGGCCCGTAAATGTGTTTCATAGTAATATTGAAGTCAACCCCAAATAGCAATGTCAAGTCATAACCCTTAGGAGCAGAAAATAAATTAAAGACACCTCTCAAGATTTAGGCAGTAAATATAAAGAAGTCACCTTCAGTTCTTTCAGAACCATGGCGAGTCCTCAAGGTGATGCAGAATGTCACAGGGTAGATATAGTAGAGAAGGGAGTTCCAAACACGCAGGGTAAATCAGTATTTCAGCAACCTACGAGCATAGTGCAGCCATGCATAAAAGAAAATTCTCCACAACTAAACCTGAAACCACTCCCAAAGCGCCGCAAAAAGAGGAAAATAAAGGTCACTGCTCACTTGGAGATGATCCCTAGAAGGTTAAAAATGAGGCCGAGCCAATTCTGCCGAATGTAAAGTCCAGAATTTCCAACTGGGGGACAATCTACATATCTTGGGGGACTATCTATGGATAAACTACCACAGCCTGCCAAGCTGTCTTTTTCATGTCCTAAGAACCGGTGGATACCAAAGAAGAAAGCATATGAGATTACCCGGTTCACTACGTTTAAGCCACCATAACCATTTGGGTGGTTGCGTCTGGATGAAGACATTAAACTTAGCGCTGGCGGATAGGCAACCCTTGCATTTATTTGTTTTTATTTTTATTTTTAATTTTGATTTTATTGTGTGCTATTTGTTTATTTATTCGTTTTGCATGCTATATATGCAGGTAGCACGAGACACACAACGTTCGCGCAACCAAATTCTAACCAGCATGAGCCTGATCAACTCCATGCACGGTAGTGTTGTTCCTCACTATTGTTCTTTATATCTATCTTACATTGAGGACAATGCAAGTTTTAAGTTTGGGGGTGTGTGCATGTTGTTTACTTGTTATTTAAAATATATTTATTGTTTTTTTGTCTTTGATAGTAAAGCATAAATCTTATGATGATATTGTTTGTTTATGGGTGAAATTTTAGAAACGATAAGTGCTCGATTTACTTTTATCTGATGTCTTAAGTAGTTGATCTATGTTTGACTCGTAAGCACTCAATTATAGGTTTTTAGCAGTGAAAACTTAAGTAGTTGACAATGTGACTAGTTGAAGAAATTGCATGTCGATGAATGACCGTTTGCTTAGATGTCTATCTTGATTTGATAGTTTTATGATGTATTGTATGGATAGAAATAAAAGAAAAAAGTCTCTAAAGAAAGAAAATAAACCACCTATAACTGATCAGCGCAAAGCTACCCATGGGCGAGTACTAGGACCACCATGAGGAGAAATGCTACCTTAAAAGGTAGGTGAGTTGAAAAAAAAAGTTCAAAAAGAAGTAAAAATAGACAAGAAAAACAAGAAAAAAAAGGACAAAAAGAAAAATCATACCATACTGAACATAAAATAAGGCAATTACAAAGCTTAATTGAGATATCTAGGTTGGTTTGACCCATCGATCTCAATTTTTAAACAAAATCATTAAGTTGGCTTACTTAGGAATCAAGCTGTGAATGAACCTTTACACACACACTGTGAGTCTAGCTTAGATGATTTACTCAAGAATTTGGATTTGAGTCGCATTGCGTACTTTGAAGGTTCTCTAATTTCATTTATAAGCTTTCTTTGAGGATAATTTTGTGTGTAACTATCGGGACTATGTTTTTGTTATTTTTATATTTTTGCATGATTGTGTGAATGGCGTTTCTGGGTGTAATCACTGTAAGCCCTCACGAGACTGTAACTCATCCACTAGGGCCGCCTAGGGGTTTAAAGGCTTGTTACATACGCTAAATGCAATCGTGATCCCTACGAAAGTGGCTTAGTTAATTTAGTTATTTTTATTTGTTTATTTGTATTTAGTTTTTATTTTGTCTTTTGCTCGGGACTAGCAAAATCTTAAGTTTGGGGGTGTTTGATAATTGCGGTTTATACTAACTTATTATGGCATTCTTAGCCTATTATTTTGTTATGTTTAGTGCCATTTAATGTCATTTATAGTTTATTTTATGTTTTATTTGTAGGAGCATTAATACATGGATCTTGGGACATTTGCACGTGTTTTAGGACCATACGGATGCATTGGACACATACGGGAGCATAGGAAAAAGAACGCAGGAACCAGTGAGAAAATTATTACTGGCGCCGCGGCGCCCAAGACCTAGCATCGCAGCGCCAGCGAGAAGACCAGTGTCCCAAGTAAAAGACCGAGACCAAGGCGCCGAGGCCCTACCTACTCGCGCTGCCACGCCAAATAAAGTCATACATAACCTGTGATCAAGGTGTCGCAATGCCCACCTACTCGCACCGCAGTGCCAGACTTGATCATACAAGGACCCGAGCCTGCAGCGCCAAGCTTAGGCACCGCGACGCTACGGGGATAAATGCGCGTGTTCCAGACTTCAATTTTTAGGGTTTTTAAGATACCCAATGACATCAGGGCTCCATTATAAGTAGATTAGTTCGTCCACAACCTAAAATGGGAGGCTAATACACAAGAGGCTAATACACAGCACAAAACACAGAAACACATATTTTTAGAGATCCAATGAGAAGGATTGAAGAGTGACAAGAGGAGACGAAGGCGGTGACGTCCGAAGAGGAAGAGATTCAATTCATGTTTTATCATCTTATTTCTTTCTTAGAAGTCTAATGATTTCCATTAGATTCATGACTTGTTTATCATTATTTTTATCTTTTGTCATGAACTAAACTCCTTAATTCTATAGAATGATGTAATCGATGCTTGAACCTTTGTTTTAATTGTTAATTTTGTTATGAAGTCTTATTGATTTATTTATATTCCTTTGAGTTTAATGCTTTGTGTTTGCTGGCCAAAATATGATGATACATGTTTGAAATATATCACTCGAGAGAGGGGATTTTGAATAGATCTAGAAAATATGACCTAGGATTTTATAGAGTTCGAGAGAATCTGTAGTTCCTTTGAAGTCGTTAATATAGAATCACAAAGCGTAAAGAGTTGTTAACTATTGGATTTTTATAGAGATATCGAAGTCTATAGTTGATGATATTTTCACTCGGCACTCGAGAGAGTGAGTGGATAATTTCGGAATCTTGACTTATAAACAATTTAACTGAACAAGAATTAATTGGCATGACAAATACATAGGCGACAGCTAGGTGAAATCAGGATCTAGAATCTCTATCGTATTAGTTCCTCATATTTTAATTATTTTTATATTTATTTATTGAAATCTTTATTAATTATTTTCTAAATAAAATTAGGATTATCAATTGTAGTAATTAGTGCGAGTTAACGCAATCCATGTGGGCTCGACACTCTAAACTCATTTATACTAAAACTTGACACCGTACACTTACGGTACGATATAAAATATCACAACAATTAAGAAATTCATTTTCAATCTACTAGATGCTCATATATGGATTAATTTTAATACTGAGTGTACTACGAACTTCTGCATGGCAGGCTATGTCATTTGATTTACAAATGTGAGGTTGGTGTAGTAATCCCGATCAATAGCTACGTACTTTGGAGATATGGTTTGGTGTGTAGATGGGAACGTTTTGCATAGATATAAAGTTCACTCATTCTTGCGAGAAGTAGATGAGTATCTTCCTTAAGGGTTGATTCAGTACTTGAATGGTTAGATCGCTTGACTCTTTCTATTGCGAATAGAAAGATTAACATTCATAATTGTTATGAATAAATCGTTCATTAGAGAATCAATGGTACTTAGGGTAAAAAAAATATAACAGATATTATGACCCAACTCTAATTACGAGATACTCTTGAAGGGCCGTATGTAATGACTATATCGATGGACACTGACGTAGTTCGTCTTAATTTATCTATATACGATAACGAGAGTGCAGCTTCGGATTTTTAGTGGAATAACCCGGAGTTAATAATTTAGAATAGTTAATTAAGAGCTTAATTAATATTCCGAGATTATTGGAGCTCGGAACCGTAGGTCCATTTGGTCCCCGTGCTAGCTCGATATACTGTAGCAGATTAAATATAATTGGATAGTCGAATTATATACTCACATATGTATATATTATTAATATGATTAATAATATTATTTTGTCATACTTTAAACTATATATTAAATTTTATATATAGTTTCAGTCAACTGGGAACATTCCCCATGGCTCGTGTAGAGTCAAGTTCAAAACCTGGCCTCCATCTAGTCCAGACGATAATAAAGACTCTAATGGTCCCTTGACCGGTAGTATGGAGATTATCCTGACCTCCAATAGGTTCAGTCGATAGGAAACATTCCCTGTGGCTCGTGTAGAGTCATGTTCAAAGCAGAAGTAAAATTTCAGTATTGGTGTTGGTAAATTTCGGCCTTAAAGAGAAAAGGGCATGAAAATTTTTCTAGTCCGATCCCGGGTGCCTAACGTGTTTCTGCTGCGTTAGGAAAGTGGTTCCTACAACTCCGCTCACTGCCCAAATCAGCCAATGTTTGCGTGAACTATTGATGTATTTAAGTTCTGATTTTTCAATGAAAAACAACCCCAACACAACCCCCAAACACCCTTTAATGTTCCCTAAAAATTCTGGACTGAAACCAAAATAAATCGAGCCCCAAAAACACAAAACTATGTGCCCGGCACCAACACGAGTGACCATAGATAATGATGGGGTACATGATATGTCAAAAGCAGAACCAGATGAGGAAGATGGTGTTGAGCAGAAGGAGTTGTAACCCGCTCCATCAGAGGCTACAAGATCATCCACAGATCTGGATGACGATAGACCTCCAGAAACCAGTGAACATCCAGCACGAAGATCTGAGTGAGGCCGGATTCCATCAACCAAATACTCAAGATCTGACTATATTCTGCTTACTGACGATGGAGAGCTAGAAAATTTCAAGGAAGTTGTATCTCATAAAGACAAAGGAAAATGATTATACGCAATGCAATATAAAATTGAATCTCTGCAGAAGAATCATATTTACGATATAGTCAAGCTCCCACAAGGCATGAAGGCACTGAAGAATAAATGAGTGTTCAAGCTGAAGAAAGATGGCAGCGAAAATGTGGTGAAACACAAAGTCCGATTAGTAGTAGTCAAAGGATTCCTACAGAAAAACGGAATCGATTTTGATGAAAATTTTTCACCATTTGTAAAAATGGCTTCAATCCGAGTTATCCTAGGATTGGTAGTCAGTTTGAACTTAGAGCTTGAACAGATGGATGTTAAGAAAGTATTTATTAATGATGATCTAAATGAAGAAATCTACATGAAGCATCCAGAAGATTTCAAGGTTTCAGGAAAATAGAACATTGTTTACAAGCTGAAGAAGAGCTTGTACGGCCTCAAGCAAGCACCAAGGCAGTGGTACAAGAATTTTGACTCGTTCATGGTGAGTCAAGACTACAAAAGAACCACAGCAGATCAATGTGTTTACATTCAAAGGTTTCTAGATGGAAATTATGTTTCTCTTCTATTATATGTAGATGACTTGTTGATCGTTGGATAAGAAACAACGAAGATCAGTCAGCCTAAGAAAGAACTCCTTAAGTCTTTCAACATTAAAGACTTATGACCAGCTCAATAAATTTTGGGAATGTAAATATTTCGAGGTAGACATAACAAAAGGTTGTGGCTTTCACATGAGATTTATATTGAACAAATAATCAAGAGATTCAATATATAGAAAGCCAAACCAGTCAGCATTCCGCTTTTCAAACTGAGCAAGAGTTCGTGCTCCTCATCCAAGAAAGAGATAGATGAGATGTCACTGATACCATATTCTTCAACAGTTGGAAGCCTAATGTATGCTATAGTATGTACCAAGATAGATATTGCTCATGCAGTGGGTGTATGCAGTGGGTGTAGTGAGTTGTTTTCTCTCTAACCCAGGAAAACAACACTGTGAGACAGTCAAATGGATTCTTGGGTACCTCAAGGGTACATTGAAGTTATGTCTATACTACGGAGGAGTTGATCCAATCTTGGAAGGCTATACATATTCAAATATGGCATGAGATCTTGATGGTAGAAAATCTACATCAAGTTTTCTCTACACTTTTATAAGGAGAGATGTGTCATGGCAGTCAAGATTGCAGATGTGTATTGCATTATCCACAACAGAAGCTGAGTATATTACAGCAACGGAAGCAGGAAAGAAAATGTTGTGGTTAAATTACTTTCTCCAAGAATTATGGATCAAGTAGACAAAATACAAGATACATTATGACAGTCAGAGTACTTTGGATTTGAACAAGAACTCAATGTATTATTCCCGTATGAAGCACATCAATATTCGCTATCATTGGATACACTAGGTGATGGATCAACAACTGTTGATATTAGTGAAGATCCATACAGATGATAATCCAGCTGATATGTTAACAAATGTGGTTACTCGGAACAAGTTAGAGCTGTGCAGAGACATAACCGGGATAGCCATTAGATGATAATTATTTCAGATGCATCTGGAGGGGGAGAATTGAATAATTCAGCTGCATGCCATTGCCACCCACCATTGCAAGCTTCCAAGGCACTTTAGGTGAAGTTTGAAAATGGTGTAAGCTTGCAAACAACTTTATGTGGGTCACTATTCATGTGTTGAAATTTTGAGCCTAAGTTTTACAATAAATATAGAGCTCATTTGTGAGTTTTAGACATCCCAAAATATTAAACTTCAAGATAAGAAAGCTTAGAAAGTGCAGAGAGTGAGGGTTTTTTATAAAGTTTAAACACTTTGTAAATTATGTTCTTATAGTAATGGAATTCGATTTTTCCTCATAAACATTCTTCGATGATCAGAGAATCACATCAACAATAACATAAATTATTATTAAAGACAATTATTATTGGTAAATATATCATATTTCTTTGTATACTCATTGGACACACTTATTCAACTTTCTCTAATTTCTCTAGGGATTTTTCTATTGATATATTCTGCTGGGTTGTTAATAAATACCCAGAAATTTTGAAGCTTAAATCTTGTTGACGGTGGATTTTGGTCTCTGGGTAATATGGAATATCACCTCGAGGGAATCCTCCTTCAACTGTGAATTTGTTTGGTTATGGGGGACCAAAAGCAAACTTAGCGGAAAACGAGAAAATACGCCAATCAGACAAGGTGACTTAACGTGGTTCGGTGGATTTTTGGGATCCGACCTACGTCCACGGACAAGAACAGGGTGGTGCTCTTTATTACTCAAATACACTTCTCAGACCTCTCCTTTGCTCTTACAGATTGGAACCTTACAATTTGAATCTCTCACTCTTGTGATGATTTTTTAGATGCTTTCAACTTGTTTTTTCTCTACCTCACTTTACTTATACCTCCTATTTATAATGGTGAAGAAGCCAGATTCCTATTTGTACAAGAATTCCCAATTGGAGATGGTCTCCTTTTCCTATCAGGATTCCTAGTCAAAGCTACATTTACTTCCTTTATCCTATTAGGATATTAAGTTATTAATTTACCCCATTAAAGTAGGACAACTTATCCCTTTTCCGCAAGAATAGGATGCTTTATCTTCCTGAGCACGCCTCGTCATGTGCTCGGTCTTCATGAGGTCGGTCATGATAGCCATTTGAACTGAGAATGCTGCTGTCGATCTGATAATGCTCAGTCATCCGATCTCAAGTGCTCGGCCATTTAGTCTAAAGTGCTCGGCCTCTTACCGTCAAGTTGTCGGGTCGGCTTTAACGGTCTCGATCAATGGAGTTACCCCTTTTACCCTGTCGTGTTGTTTAAATAACATAGTGCCCGAAAACACCATCAACATCTGTCCCCTAGTTCTCGGTAACAACGAGTTTGTGAGTTGATGCCGGGAACTATAAAAAAAGATGGTGTGCTGATCGCCTTGCTGGTGGTCGCTCCAGAAATCACCGAGATTTGTCTTTGCCATCAACTAAGTCTTCTGTTTCTATCTTCATATCCTCGGTTATTGGAGATGCTGACTCTATTCAGAATGATTCTCCACCTCAAAGCAAATTGCTTACTTGGGTCGTTCCATCAGGAGATGAAGTTCCTCTTGTTGTCCAAAAAATGACTCCTCCTCTGTAATATCTGTACCAGAGATTTGGGGGTCCTGACCCCTGACTGATCCAATCTCGATTGTGAGGAGAAAATTTTGCCTCTGAGCTAACGATGATGTGCTCGGTGGCATGTGATCCTGTCTCGAGCTGTGAGAGATGCTCGGGCCTGGGGGAACGTTACGTCCCCAGTCCGGAGGACTGACTCGGTGGGACGCAACCCGACCCCGAGCTGAGAACGACAGTTGGACCTGAGGGAATGTTACGTCCCCAGTCCGAAGGGCTGACTCGGTGGGACGTACCCCGACCCCGAGCTGAGAACGACAGTTGGACCTGAGGGAATGTTACGTCCCCAGTCCGAAGGGCTGACTCGGTGGGACGTACCCCGACCCCGAGCTGTGAAAGGCACTTGGACCTGAGGGAATGTTACGTCCCCAGTCCGAAGGGCTGACTCGGTGGGACGTACCCCGACCCGAGCGAGCTGAGAAAGGCACTTGGACCTGGGGGAATGTTATGTCCCCAGTCCGAAGGGCTGACTCGGTGGGACGTACCCCGACCCCGAGCTGAGAAAGGCACTTGGACCTGGGGGAATGTTACGTCCCCAGTCCGAAGGGCTGACTCGGTGGGACGTACCCCGACCCCGAGCTGAGAAAGGCACTGGACCTGGAGAATGTTACGACCCCAGTCCGAAGGGCTGACTCGGTGGGACGTACCCCGACCCCGAGCTGAGAAAGGCACTTGGACCTGGGAGAATGTTACGTCCCCAGTCCGAAGGGCTGACTCGGTGGGACGTACCCCGACCCCGAGCTGAGAAAGGCACTTGGACCTGGGGGAATGTTATGTCCCCAGTCCGAAGGGCTGACTCGGTGGGACGCAACCCGACCCCGAGCTGAGAACGACACTTGGACCTGGGGGAATGTTACGTCCCCAGTCCAAAGGCAGACTCGGTGGGACATCGCCCGACCCCGAGCTCTAAGAATCACTTGGTCCTGGGGGAATGTTACGTCCCCAGTCCAAAGGGCTGACTCGGTGGGACGTATCCCGACCCGAGCTAAATAACCAAGCGGCCTCGGCGGAACGAAATCCAGCCCCGAACCGAAAAAACAAGTGGCTTCGGCGGAATGAAATCCAGACCCGAGCCGATTAATCCCTGGGACTTATTCAGAAGGGAAGTTAATCAACCTTTGAAGCCCTACCGAAACTGGCATGGGCGTCCCTCTGCCAGACCGGCGAAAAAATAAAAACAAAACCTTTGAAGGTAAAATCAAAAGGTGGGGTGACTTAGCACTTGTCCCAAAGTAAAACTTCACAAGTGTAAACAACAGCACGGATGCCTCGAAACAGCGTCCTGCCCGAGGCCTCCAAAACACAATTCTGAATCTTTCAATTCAGTGTCCCGGCGAACCAGGATTCGGATCAGAAGAGCGTATGAACGGTAAGGGCACATCCTCTACACGTCGGTTCGCTCGGGAGCCTGTGTATTGTATGAGGGCTCCTCCTTACCACGCTGGAGTAGGCACACGCCACAGGGGTATACGCCTCCCCGTGCTGTGCCTCCCGCGGATCCGGATGATGAATGGATCAAAGAGTGTCCGGGATATTAAGGGTATGTTCCTCCTTAGGCCCGGTATCACTGGAGTTAGCAATCGTCACGGGGGTGTCATTATCCCCCGTGCTATGCTTTCCCACGGATCCATTACATCGGGCAGGTGAGGATCAGAAGAGTGTTCGACACATTAAGGGCATGTTCCTCCTTATGTTCGGTAACACTGGAGTAAGCAATCGCCACAGGGGTATCATCCCTCCCTGTGCTATGCTTCTCACGGATCCGTTACATCGGGTATGTCCCTGAGGGACCCCGAGCTAGAGAGATACTTGGCTCTGGGGGAATGTTCCGTCCCCAGACTAATGAGCATGTCTCGGTGGGACGTAACCCGACCCCGAGCTGAAAGAGGTACTTGGCTCTGGGGGAATGTCCCGTCCCCAGACCAATATGCATGACTCGGTGGGACGTAACCCGACCCCGAGCTGATTAATGAAGGGTCCTCGGCGGAACGTAATCCAGCCCCGAGCCGAAAGACGTTTTTGGCTCTGGGGGAATGTCCCGTCCCCAGACCAATATGCATGACTCGGTGGGACGTAACCGATCCCGAGCCGGATAACTGAATGACCTCGGTGGGGCAAGGTCAAGTCCCGAGCCGCCCAAGTCTTTATTGCTTGGTCGTTTCTTTTTGTATTTAGGTGCTAAGTTTGTCCCCGGTTTTTGAGTAGGTCTTTCTATTTATGTTTTAAGAAAGTGGCCGAGAACCTTCTTTTGAAAGGAGAAAGTTTTATTTATGTTTTTGGGGACAAACTGCCCTCTTTCAGTTGAATTGGCGGCCACATGCCCCTTGTCTGGTCGTCATAACTCGTGGTCAATGTATTTGTTCAGATACCCGTTTCTTGCTAGGTCTTCCATCTGCTCTCGCAGATCTTTACATCCGTCCGTTGCATGTCCTCTGGAGTTGTGGTGTACACAATAAGCTCTTTGGTTCCTTCTGTCTGGTGGGAATCTCCTTTGGTCGGGTTCTACTAAGAGGCCTTTCCCCTGAATCTCCATGAAATTTTGTCCCAATGGTTTCTTTAGGGGAATGTATGCATCTTCCCTGACCACGTGGTTTACTTGGGTCGGCGCTCTTCTCTCCTGATTGTCCCGGTGCAGTGGCTTGAATTCTTTGTGTTTCGGGGGTGGTCTTCTGGATTCTTTTTCTGTTCGGCGTTGGGCGCCCTCCCTTGTGTTCTATCCCTGATGTTGTTCCCTTTCCGGACACTTTCTCTTCGTTCTCTAACGAAACGAACTTCCGGGCCACCTCCAGGGCGGTGGCGTAGTCGGGGTGTCCTGGATCCTTAGGTAGGTCCAGAGTCTTCCGACCCTCAGGGCTCCTTTCAAGCTTTCCAGGGCTTCAGGGGATTCATACCCTCCGACTTCGAGTACCATATTATGGTACCTTTCAATAAATATCTTCAGAGGTTCATCGTCTCCTTGCTTCATGAGCCGGAGTTCTCCAATCGTCTTTCTGGGGACACAAGCCCCTTGAAGTGTCGTATGAATGACTTCTTCAGTTGTGTGAAGCTGCTGATGCTTCTTGGGGCTAAGCTTCTGTACCATAGAATGGCTGGTCCGGCCAGAGTTAGGGGGAACACTTTGCAGATGGCGTCCCCTTTACCCCTTGCACCTCCATCAGCAAGGGTGAAACTTTCAATGTGGGTTTTAGGGTCGGTATGGCCCTTGTACGGTGTCATGGTCGGCATGTTAAATCTCTTCGGGAATTTCTCCGATTTTATTTCCTCCGTGAGGGGGGACTCATCTTTGACGTCCTGGATATCCCCTCTGTTTGCGTTGGGGTATACTCCCCATTTGACCAGCTCCTCCCGTAACCAAGATTTCATACCGCTGTCCCTGGTTCCATGCCGCCCTCTGAGGTTTCTTTTCTTTCTGCTATCTTGGGAGCGGCGTTTCTCAGGGTCGGCGTCGTCCCGCACCTCTTCGGTATGTTCTTTTCCTCTCCTCCGGGTACTGTGAGGGCTATCGTAGGAGGGATCTGGTGATGATTTGTCATCTTCCTCCTCCCATGTGTCCTCGGTTTGGGAATCCCTTTGTACTACCACGGATCTCACCCTGTAGGGTTCCCTCCTTGAGGTCTGTCGTCTTCGCTTGTATCAACAATTCTCTTTCCTTCCGCTATCTCACTCCTTCGCCGGCTAGTCCCGGCCTCGAATTTTCCGTCGCGTGCTCCTTCCATCCTTTCCAACCGGTCTACTATGGTTTTTAGTAGAGTTTGGTTTTCCTCCCTTTCCTTCCTAAGGTTTCCTCGATCTTTTCCATCCAATCTGCAGCCGAGCTCCCTGATGATTGTTGGTTTCCGCCTTCCGCCATTTGTCTTACTACGCGAGTTGCTTTTTGTAGGGCTCCCCACAGACGGCGCCAACTGTTGACGGTGGATTTTGGTCTCTGGGTAATATGGGAATATCACCTCCGAGGGAATCCTCCTTCAACTGTGAATTTGTTTGGTTATGGGGGACCAAAAGCAAACTTAGCGGAAAACGAGAAAATACGCCAATCAGACAAGGTGACTTAACGTGGTTCGGTGGATTTTGGGATCCGACCTACGTCCACGGACAAGACAGGGTGGTGCTCTTTATTACTCAAATACACTTCTCAGACCTCTCCTTTGCTCTTACAGATTGGAACCTTACAATTTGAATCTCTCACTCTTGTGATGATTTTTTAGATGCTTTCAACTTGTTTTTTCTCTACACTCACTTTACCCTCCTATTTATAATGGTGAAGAAGCCAGATTCCTATTTGTACAAGAATTCCCAATTGGAGATGGTCTCCTTTTCCTATCAGGATTCCTAGTCAAAGCTACATTTACTTCCTTTATCCTATTAGGATATTAAGTTATTAATTTACCCCATTAAAGTAGGACAACTTATCCCTTTTCCGCAAGAATAGGATGCTTTATCTTCCTGAGCACGCCTCGTCATGTGCTCGGTCTTCATGAGGTCGGTCATGATAGCCATTTGAACTGAGAATGCTGCTGTCGATCTGATAATGCTCAGTCATCGATCTCAAGTGCTCGGCCATTTAGTCTAAAGTGCTCGGCCTCTTACCGTCAAGTTGTCGGGTCGGCTTTAACGGTCTCGATCAATGGAGTTACCCCTTTTACCCCTGTCGTGTTGTTTAAATAACATAGTGCCCGAAAAACACCATCAACAAATCTAAAAAAGAAAAATAATTTTGCTGTTTATTTTTTGGAAAAGAAAAAGTCGTTTCTTTGGGTTCTTTGGCTGTTTTATGATTACAATATCTGAAACAATTTCCGAAAATTAGGAAAACAACATATTATGATAAGTGAAGGTTTTTTTTTTTTTTTTGGTATATTAAATAATGTATAAAATAAAAGTCAAAACTTTAAATTTAGCATATGAATTTATAATAGAGTGTTAAAAAAAAAAAAGTAGAGTACAAATAGCATCATCCATCCTTGAAAATAGAAAACTATTTAGCTTTTGCTTTCCTAGGAATATAACAATGACAAGGGAAATTTATGAAATGGCTCGAAATTAGGGTCAATTTATAAAATAGAATAATTACTATTTCTTATTTCAGTATAAAAAATTTACGATAGACAACTTTCATTAGTAATGTCTTACTTAAAAATATTATTTTCTAAAATAAGAAAAATAAAAATTGACTTATATCTTAAAAATAGCCTTGTAACGTTATTTCAATAAAACAAAATTATAGAAAATAACTTATTTTGTTTAAGAACTAAAGAATAACCTTAAAACAAAAGACAATTAGCATTTAGGAGTTAGGGCTTCATTTTAATTGCTTAAACTAAATAGTTTTTCTTTTAACCAATTAATCGCTTAAAAAGACATAAAGACCTCTTTATGTTACAAAATTTATTGAATATTTTAATTTATAGTTTATTCACTACTTTATTATAATGTTTATTAAATTAAAAAAAATTAATTATGATTACTATTTTATATTTAAAATAGTAATTGATAAATCTAGCACTAATTTATTTATTAATAAAATCAATATATTAGCAGTTTTCAATTAAAAAAAATTAAGGTAAGAAGTGGTAAAGCTTAAATTTAATTTTTTATCCTCTTACAATAAATTTTGTAAAAAATTAATGAAGTTACCTAAAATAATTGTTGGGCACTATAAAATTTTACTTTTTCTATAAGACTTAAATAAATTTTTAACCCCTTATTTTCTCAATGCATAAATTCATATGATAAATTTATTAAAATACTTGAAAACTAATTTTAGCAACCTAACCTACAGAGACGACTTTATGTGCTTGTAATTCACGCTTTATAGTTAAATCAGATGCTTTAAATAATATCAAATTGGTTCAAGGAAAATGCGATAGCTCCATGGAACTTATGTGGATTATTTTGAATATTCAAGAAGCGGTTAGAGATCTTAATATGATTATGATCCAATTTAGATTTAGAGTTTATAATTTAACTACTCATAATTTTATCAAGATGAATTGTAATGAAAATATTTTATGACTTGTGGATGGATGATATTCTTTGATCATATTTTCATTACCTTCCCAAAAAAAATGTCACGGCTTAATCGAATAATTTTCATTTAAAATTTTTTTTTTATTGACCATCCAAATGCACCACAATGATGAAGAAGTACAAACATTGCACTTCAGTCTGGTGACGCGATTCAAGCTCTCAATGTACTTTATTTTTAACTTTATTCACTACTTCAATATAATATATATATATAATTACATTTTTATATTTAATGTAGTAATTAATAAGTTTTTTGAAAGTTTTCAACATAATTACAAAAAAGTTCAATTAAGGTTAATTAACTTACCTAAAATAATTATTGAATGATATATATTTATTTTTAATCTTTTTTTGTTTTACAGAATTTCGAAGGCGGTAAAAGTGTGATATAAAGTCAAATAGGTGGAAAGTCATGGGTTTTACCTATTGAATTGGGCCTCACACGAGAATCCAAGTACCTGCGATTGTATGGGCTATGCGTCCTCGTGTCCAACAAATGATTGGTCCTATAAATAGACCCGGCCACGGTTCCGGTTCGGAACCGGAACCGAACCGGTTGGAACCGGAAGGTTCCGGTTCCAACCGGTTCCGGAACCGAACCGGAATGGGACCGGTTCGGTTGGGGTTCCACCCCAACTCGAACCGGTCCGAACCGGTGGAACCATACGGTTCCACCGGTTCGGACAGTAACGACCCTAATGATGCTACTTTAGTTTTTAGCGGTGTTTATTATCCCACTGCCATTTATTTCTTCTTGAGAGTTTGAATATTGTTGGCACTCTCGATGAACATGTTGACAGTAACGACCCTAATGATATTGTTTTGCTCGAAGCCATTACTGTTATGAAGGTAAAATGGTTGAATTATTTTAGAGAAATTCCTTTACTTTATCTTATTGCTGCTGTTTTTTATCCTAGATTTAAATTAGAAGGTTTGAATGGTGGTTTACAAGCTTACTATGGTTATTTAGGAATATTAGATGACATTGATATTACGAGCATAATGACGAATTTAAGAAGTGATTTAATTATTTTATTTAATGATTATATTGTAAGATATAACTTAGGAGCAATAGGTCAATCTAGTAGTAGCGAACCGGTAATTCAACCAAGACTTAGCGCAGGGGATCGTTGGTTATTGCAACGAAATAAAAAATCTAGGGATACGACAACAACTAATAACCCTGAATTAGATAATTATTTATCTACAAATTTTGAGTTTTCTAATGAAAGTTTATGCAGTAAAAATTTTAAAATCCTTGAATGGTGGAACCGACATCAAAATATATATCCTGTTTTATCTATTATTGCTAAAGAGATATTGGCAGCACCTATTTCCACCGTTGCGGTTGAGCAAGCCTTCAGCTTGGGAGGTAATATATTGGAAGCTAGGCGATCTTCATTACATCCAAGCACTCTAAAAGCAACAGCTTGTGTGGATGATTGGACTCGAGCTGATCTGAGACAACAAGAAGATGCCCCCGATGATTTTGAAGATTTGTTCGATAATGCTTCTGCAACAAGTGCAAGCGGAAGCTGCGGACCCGGAGCCGAAGGATCAACTGATAATGATGATTGATAAATGTAAAATTATAATTTACAAAGGGGATATGTCTTAAACTTGTAATGGAACTACGTGAGCTTTGATTCCTCTCACCCTTGGAGGATACGTAGGCAACTTAAATTTTAAAAAATTTAAGCTCAAGCTCTTCAATGTAATAATTTTTTTTTATTTATAAATTTAATCTCATTTTTTTTAATTAATAAATTTTTTTTTTATTTAAGCTTTGACTCCTCTCATTTTTTTATTTTAATTAATTAAAAAAAAGGAACCGAACTGAACCGGAACCGAACCGTTCGGTTCCGGTTCGGTTCGAGTTTCCGGTTCCACACTTGTGGAACCGGAAACCGGCCGGTTCGGTTCGGTTCCGAACCGGAACCGAACCGCCGGCCGGGTCTACCTATAAATGGACGAACCCATCTTAATTAAACTTTTCACTCTTCTTAATTCTCAATGATTTGCAATAATGGTTTATACTTATGATTAATGATTTCTTTTTTTGTTCCACTGAACCCCTATTACTACGAGATTTATGATATTTATATAATGAATGGTGTTGAGGTGTCAACTATTGGTTGACACATGTCTACTTGAATGATGCATACATGGTAGATGACATGCTCAAATACAGAACTAAGTGTATTAACACTTGTAATTATGCATGTCAAATTATATTTTTATATCAAAGTAAGTGGGTTGTCATAAAAGTCAACTATCTTATGAGAAATTTAACATCGATATGTAGATCGGAGTGGATCTGAAATGGTTCTCCGGACTCCGGAATGACGTTTCCTCCCGGGTGGGTATATCTCAGAGGGTTGCCCTCTCCATTCCAGAATTATTTTTCACAACTTCAGAGGGATGAGAGATGTTCCTCCGGAATAGATTGACTCCGAAGTAGATGGACACAAGAAGATGTTCCGAACCGTCATGTGTCATAGCTATGTTGTGACAGATGTCACTCCCCAATTGGTCCAATCTCTGTTTGCGATATGCCCACTTATAGTATCTTGTGGAGGAAGCTTTATTCATATTGCTGATACATGTCTTCTATAGAAAGGTCAAATTTGCGAACCTACATCCACTCCCCCCATCAGTCCGTTTATTTAAATTAAACAGTGCTTGGGGTGGTGACACGTGTCATGACGCTTCACATGTCGTGCCTTCCACCGTTAGGATTTGACATCTCTTAAATGTGAAGGACGTCTGCACAATGATGCAGAGATGTGCATTAATGAGAAATCTGAAAAATTGTGCACGGTTTTTGAATGGTCTTTAGCCAAAACGCCTATAAAATGGGGCAAAAAACCACTTGTAAGACTCGTATTGCCATCAAAATCTCTCTCAAACCTCAGTATGAAAATTTTCTTCGTTTAATTTGTTTCAATTTTCGCATTAACAATGGTTACTCTGGGAATTGAGATCAAACTTCTTTAAAAAGTGATGGACCAGTTTTACCTCTCCGATGATGTGAAAATTGAGAAGTTTCATGGGGACATTTACAACCCCCAAGATATTGGGAAAGACAAGATCTTGTTGTTCAGACATCAAGTAAAATTTTTGTATTTTGCCCTTTAATCCCCTAATCTTGGGGTTCCTGAATGTTTCACCATTGCAGATGAATCTGTCAGTGCTTTAGGGTTGTACGCTATGGGCACCATCAATATGTTGTTGGTGGATGGGCATTTATTTTGCCTTTATGTCTTCCTCTCTTTGTACTCTCTCAAATCTGGGCTCAAGGGGTACTATCTAGTTCCCAGTCTTGAAAGAAAAAGATTCATTCCCTTGTTCCACAAGGCTTTGTACCTGATATGGAGTTCAGGGAGTGGTGACTTGCACATCTTTTGAAGTTATTTGATGCGAGGAGGAGGTCAGTGTTGGAGTTGGTGCTCGACGCGTCAAATTTTGTTGTATTTATTGTAAACACGATGTACATTTTATTTTATTATGAATAAAATTAAGTAATTTTCATCAATATAATCTCATAAATGGTAAAGGCGTAAAAGACCTTAGAATGAATGGTTGTGACATAATTACAAAAACGCCGCAATTTTTATTGAGAAATGTCACAATATAATTCATTCTTAAAATATTCCTGGTCAAGGTTTACATACCTGGTCAGTTAGTAAACTCGTGAGACCGGTACATATTGTATATTAGAATTATTATAATGGTTTGTCTCAGTAAACCATGAGTTTTGGGAGACTCTTATAGACACATAGGTATTTATTAGATAAATACTGAACGACTCATTGGAAGTTTCTTGATAGATGGTACACCAACGTCAATAGGAATATTTACGAGTCGAATAACATATTAGCTCATTTGACTTGAGATATCATTGTGGCTATGTGAGATATCCTTCGTACTTTGATGACAATCACGTCAACGATATTTTAAGATCAGACCTCCGCATATTCTTCGGATATGGACTAATACTTACGATATCTTATGATGTATCCAGAGAGGATCTGTCAGTCTCGTGTCCAATTTGTGATTCTTTGAAATCTTTGGCCGATGTATGATTCGGAAATGAGTTCTGAATATTTATTGAAGAATCATAATTATGTCGCGACACATTAATTGTTCATAGCGGAGATTTGACGTTTAATCTGTATCTCCGGAATAATTCGGATAACCTATGACAGAAGGATTATATATATGCAATGACTTCGACTTGGATGGTTCAACTCGATTCTTCGTGGTCGTCGTAATTTATGAGTGGAAAAATTACGGACATGGAAATGGTTTTCATGACAGATAAACTTGAACTTAGAGAGTCTCACAATATAAAGTGTACTCGTTGAGCACTGGGGCAATTAATTATGGATAATTCGGATTATTCATAATTTACACATGCGTATTAAATAATATGTATTTGTATATGATATATAATTTAGATTAGATATACATTATTAATCAATTGGATTTTGACACTTGTTTTATTATTATTATTAATTAATTAATTGTTAATTAATTATTAACAATGATAAAATGGAAGAATATTCTTGGAATATTATTCCATTATATATTTTATCTTTTTGTTAATTAAATTGAATATATTAATTAAAATGTTAATTAATTTATTTATTTATTTAGATAAGAATAATTCTTGGAATATTCTTATTATTTGGAAAATTTTGATTTGCTAAATCATGTATTTTTGACACATATTTTTTAATTAACAAAATATCAAAATAATTATATTTTTTTGGATAAGATTAAAGTGTGTCAAAATCTTGGCCATGTAAATTATTTATTTTGGCTAAAAATTGTGTAATTTTCGAAATTAAGGTAAATTACTATAAAAATGAAATTGTTTCATTTTGTTTAAGTTTTTATCACATTCTCATGTGTTGAGAAACCAAATAAAAAAGGAGTTAAGATTTATGAACAATTGATCAACACCAAGGTAGAAAGAATTTGAAAATTGAAATTTGGAATTAAGGTAATTAAAAGTTTCCAATTTCTAATTTCTTTGCTTTTGTTTCTTAACTATGAAAATATATATTGGATATGTATTTTGCATGTCTTAAAATTATATGTATCTTGGATATGTATATGATTCAAAAAATTTGGTGTTGATTGTTTAGTAAACCTTAATAGTTTTCTTTATTTAGCATGTGTTGTAAGATTAATTAAGGAATTAATCTCGAAATTAAAAATTATCATTGTAGAGTGATATTACCACTCTAATATTGCCTAGAATTGTTCTTGAGGCTTTGTATTGTGGTGATTAATTTTGGTGTTAAATTAATTGGATTAATTTGTGAATAAATTGAATTTTGGCATGAAAAATGGATAAAAATATTTCTGGAATCAGATATGATTTGGTCCCTTAAAACAGAATATTTTTCATGGAAAAATATGTTATTTGGATGATTTTGGATGTGTATTGGGTGGTGGATAAATTCTGAAAATTATTCCGGGATAAAAACACGAGAAAATGGCGAAATTCACGTCGAAATGGATCCGCCTCGTCACGGTTGTGAAACCAGCGAACTGGGCGCTGTTTGGGCAGCCCAAGGGCTGACCGAACACTGCCCGACTGACCGGGTTGGCCCGGCACGGCGGTTGGTCAACCAGTTTGACCGTTTGCCCGTTACGCGTAGTATTTGTCGAAAAATATTTTCGTAAAATAATTCGTCGTGTTTCGAAATATATTATGTTATTCAATGTTAATAAATAATATATTTAAACATATTTGAGTGAATTAAAAATATTTGATATTAATTAATTCGCTCAGAAAATTTTTAAAATGTTTAAAAACTATTTTTGTCTTCCACCGTGCCCTTCCACTGCATTCTCTCCAACAGCCGGAGCATCAGTCCTACCAGATTTCACACGTCTTCAGTAAGGATATTCGTAAGTAACTCACATTTGTGATATTGTAATAATTGTTTTTCCAATTCGAATGCTAATGTGAGTTTGTATGCATTTGCAGCCAGGGGTGTACTGAAGTCGATTTCTTTGAACTTGATGACCAAATCTATAAGAAGTTTGTATGGCCTTTCAAGACTAAGTTTCTAAGCCCGAAGGATTTATATGGGAAGAAACTTCAGGACATGATTAGGCATATGTCGGTGATGTTATAAATTGATAATGCAGAGTTCTCAAGTGTTTGTCCACGTCTGTTTTCTCTCGCATCTCTCTAAAAAAAACCCTAACCAACTTAAATTTCTAATGCAGTCGACTATACATCTCTGTGTGTGGTCAGCGACAGAAATAATCAATCTCTTTACTATTTTTTCTTCTTCATTTTTAATCTAATCTCCTATTTCAGTTTCTTTTTTTTTTTTTTTCGTTTTATTCTTCATTTCCTCCCCTACACAATTCATTCCCCTCTTTTGGTTTATGCCTTTCTCTCTCTGTCTCATTCCATCCAACCCCATCTTCCTCTTCTTCCTTGTTTCTCCTTCCCCCCTCTTCTTTCATCTATCTCTGAAGTGGCTCACCCCCACTTCATTTCTCTATATTTCCATAATGACTTTGTTACCCATATATGTTGATATGTGGATCCATTCATGTAGTGATAATAATCCAACATTTTTATTGGTTCTTATTTTATGTTTTACAGGAATAAATATTTTTTTTCTACGGTTGATCATAATGGTATATTCGGGAAATATGGTAGATCTAACTTTGAAAGTGAATGCTGCGAGTTAGAGCTTCTCTATTGGTTGTTGTAAAAGATTATGATTTAATTTATGTATTATGTTGTTTCACTTCTAATTAGGAATATATAGTTATCGATATTGCACTGAGGCTGAGGTGAGAAGACCATGTCGGTCCCATAATTCCTATTGTATCTATTTTAGGTGTAAATATGCATACAATGAACATATAATGCATATATTATTTTATGTTGCTTATCTTAACTAGTTAGACTTGAGTACTGGAGTATCATAAGTTTGTAATCGAGATGATATGATTGTATAATTACATCATTTTGATGTTTTTAACTTTTAAGTATGAATAAATTTCATATTTCAAAAAATAAAGTTACAAGTTGATCAAATAATTTTCAAATAATTTTTTTTCAATTGACCTTCCAAATTCACTAAGGTGATGATGAAGTACAAACATTACATTTCGTTATGGGTGACAATTAAAGTTCTCTTAGATCAACTCTAAACATTACATTTCTTGGTTGTTGGCTCAATCCTCACATACGACGCCAATTTGATGAAGGTACGAAAAAATGATGAGAATCCATATCCTGAACTTGATCTTTCAAAGTCCTGTTCAGATGTGCTAAATATTTGTTATTTAATTGGGGTTGACTTGCTTGACTTTGAGTCCAATGACAAGTTCTTACAAGATTGCACTCCGTGGATTAGAATCTTCCTCTGTCTTTTTTCTTAATTATAGTTAGAAGTAAACTTAATAAAGTTTTCTCTTATTCCTTTCTATATTTTCTCATATTTCAAAACCTATATTTCAAAATTCCTAATTAGTTTATATAGCCTCACATTTTCCATGTGAGTGGAGGTTTCATTCCTCCAACTCATATTTGTCCGTTACTGAACCTCTCTAAGATGCATGTTGTATATTTATCATATGTCATACCGTCATGTAAGATTAGGTGTAATTACACATGTTATTATGCATGTTAAACTAAGCTTGCATGTTGAGTTGAGTAGATTATTGTTAAAGTCTAGTAACTTTGGATTATGGTACGTGATCTCACATTCCCCAAAGTGCTTATATTGGGATCATAATATTCATTTTCATATCCTTGTTGATTCGTGGATTCCGGAATGGATCTTCTTCGAAATTGGTTGACTTTGTAATGGAATGGCTTCAGAGTGAAATCCGAAGTGATGTCACTCCGAAGTACCACTACTCCAAGTTGGATGAATCAACATCTGAGTTTCTTAGAGGTTTGAGAATTTTAGAGATTATCATAACCTCTCCCATATGATGGTACTGTATCCCTAATAGTATCATGACAAATGTCACCATTATATTGGACCTCCATTTATTTAGTGCAGTTTCACTGAGGAAATTTGTTAATGAATATTAATTGATAAGGCGACACATGATCTATAGAGTATGACTAAAATCATACTCCTACAGGTGTTGATGGAGTGCCCTCACCTACGCCAAAACGACGTAGGTATACAATACCACATCAAACTTGTCATTTTTATTTTTTTTCAAAAACACCGTAAAAGAACTTCAAAATTATAAATTTGGTGTCAGATTTAGATTAAAGAGAACGTAAGATTTGGTGTAAAATTGAGTCCCTATTGAGATTGCTCTTGGCCACTATCCCGAAATCGCCAAATAGCCGGAGGTTCAATGAAGGAGCTGCCGAGTGAAAACCGAAAACTCCGCGGCAATTAACCAAATAATCGCCACTCCAATTTTGACTCGCCGTAAACACTTGGTCACTTTTATTACGTCTCTTTAACTCTAGTTAGATATTTTTCCCAAGGAAAAATAAGGAGTGAATGACGCGTTGTGGCCTTTTTACCTTTGATTGCCGGGGACCATTTTACAACATAAAAATATTAAAATATTAAAAAAAAAAAGATTCCCCACAGTTGTATTTTTAAATATAATATAGGAATTATTAATGAAGGCACGTTTTGGCGAAAATAACGTTTTTATTTTATTTTTGTTGGGGCACGTGTATAAACAACTTTCCCATGTGATAAACCATTCAACTTCCTTTTCATTTTTTTTTTTTAATTTTATTTTATGAAATCGCCACCTCATCTTTTTTTGTTTTTCTTGTATTGCATGCAAGTAATCACAAGAATCCACCCTTTTATTTGACTAATTGACCATGAAGATAATTACAAGGTTTTGTTAGGCGACAATATAATCATCACAAAGTTTTTGCATCAAATGATTAAATAATAGATATATTTTTATTAAGATATCGTCTCATTGTAAATTTAATACGTTCGATTTTCATTTTTTTAATATATAAACTATATTTTTTTTATTAAGTTATAGTCTCATCGTAATTTAATACGTTCGAACTTCAGTTTTATATATATATTAACTACCACTCATAAATTAAAAATTAAAATCAATTAAAATTTTATCTCCGAAGTGTGACAACAATAATGAAATTTACAGCGTGATAAGGCAAAAGTATACTCAAGGATATAATCGAAAATCCATAAGATGAAAGAACTTTTAAAGTTTGTGTTTGGCTACTAACGACGAGCTTCCTGCACAACGAGCCCATCACAGTCGGGACAACCATAAGAGGAGAAATAGAGAAAAAAAATTAAGGATTACTCAACCGAGTAGATGAGTTGAAATTGATTGGGAGTGGAAAAGTTGAAGTCGAAAATGGGGGTGGCGAAGGTTTTGATGATGAACTGATGGATGAAGAATCTTTGGTTAGGAGAGTTGAACCATGACTTGCTTAAGAGCCTTGTTGCTACCACGAAAGAAAGACTCGCTGGGAATCGTAGACATTTGCCTAGTCAGTCGTGGAGATGTGTTGGGAAGTGTTAGGAATTTTGAAGGGGGGGGGGGGTGGGGGGTAGGAAATGTCGATTTAGGAATAGGCGGTCATATTGAATTTACAAGGAGGATTTTTTATGAAGAAGAAGTGGTGATGTCGAAAATGGGGGGGGGGGGGGGGGGGGGGGGACAAAAAAAATATTTTGGTAGCTGAATAATTAAGGTCGCGAAAATAAGATAGGGACGTCAAAATTTTTATCAATTAGTGGGGAAAAAATTTCCACATAATTCCGCCACTATAAATTTATATTTAGTGGTGAAATTTATTTTCCCAATAAATTTTCGCTACAAAAAATATAATTTATTATACTGCTCCCACATTATAGTGTGGGGTAGGGTTGTAAGCTCACTAACCACCACGTCCACGTGGATGAGGCTTCCCGCATAATACGAGATCGTTCAAGAGCAGAATTTCCGAACATCGGAGGCACCTCCATTGAGATTCCAAAACGAATATGACCTCGTGTGAAGGATGGTCACAGACCTTCGTATATAATTCCTAAACTTAATCCGACTAATTAATAAAGGAAGTCCACGTACGTAAATGCCATGCTTGCACATGTAGAGTCGTTGTTTCAGTAAAACTCTTCAAGCTCTTCACACCTCTTCACGCTTGTGCACTTCCCCACTCAACTCGACTTGATTACTCCTACCAATTCGATTATGTTATTGATTTTTTTCTATATTAAATTACTGAATACATGTTATAGAACTAGTTCGTTAATTTTTATTTTATTTTATTTTATTTTTTGTAAAGCTGATTATTTAAAACTAGCTATATGTAGGAATGGGTTTCTTTAAAAGCTAATGTAATTTTAAACATACCCAAAAAATTTCATATATATTCAGAAAAATCTCGTTCAAAAGAAAATAAAATTAATTAAATTCACCATTTTTATCAATTTAGGTGGAGACAAACCTCCATAGATGTATATTTGGGGGGCAAGTACACACTCGCTAAAAAAAATTTGAGACTATAAATCAAAGAAAAAAAAAGGTGTTGACGGGTGATTTTCGTTTTAGTGGCAAGTTTGGAATACCGCTCCTAGAATATGTTGGAAAAATGCTTATGAGTAAGCATTTTGAGGCTCAATTTTAAGCATGGTCCACTTCGTGTTAGTTGTTGTTATTGAATGATTCGAATACTCCTCCGTGAGTACTTCCAATGGTATATTCATGATGAGTGGTAAAACTATCAATATTTCTCACTCATTTAACTTAATATTTTGTATAGTTTCTTGAGTTTTGTGAATATTTTGATGTGTTTTGTGTTATTTTGTAGATAAATAAGGTTTCAGGACATTCTGGAGGTGATTTGGAGCAAAACTGTGAAATTTGGTGAAATTTGGCAAAAAAATGTATTTTGGTAATTTTGGGCGTCCCGACACAAGGGTATTTTGGTAATTTTGGACATCCCGACACAAAATCGTGTTAGTGGTTGTTATTGAATGATTCGAATACTCCTCCGTGAGTACTTCCAAATGGTATATTCATGATGAGTGGTAAAACTATCAATATTTCTCACTCATTTAACTTAATATTTTGTATAGTTTCTTGAGTTTTGTGAATATTTTGATGTGTTTTGTGTTATTTTGTAGATAAATAAGGTTTCAGGACATTCTGGAGGTGATTTGGAGCAAAACTGTGAAATTTGGTGAAATTTGGCAAAAAATGTATTTTGGTAATTTTGGGCGTCCCGACACAAGGGTATTTTGGTAATTTTGGACATCCCGACACAAAAATAAAGTTTCAGGACATTATGGAGGTGATTTGGAGCAAAACTGTAAAATTTGGCAAAAAGAGTATTTTGGTAATTTTGGGTGTCCCGACACCGAGGGTATTTTGGTAATTGCACCGCATGCCACGTGTCGAAAATTCAGCGATCCAAAAAAATATAATAAAAAAATAAAAAAATAAAAATCAGAAAAATAATAATAAAAAATTAGATTTTTTTTGCCTATAAATAGATTTTGAATTTCTTAGTTTCAATGTACCTCATCCTCCGAAATCCTTATAAATAAAAGAGAGTTCTTCTTATTTTCTTTTTATATTCAGTTTTATTTAGGCTTTTTAGTAGTAATTCTATCCATCTATGAGTGGGTAACTTCTCTATGCTGAGGTAATAAGATAATACTTTTACTTTTGCTATTTAAATTAATCTCCCTTAAAATATAATATATAAACTATTTAAAACCTGACTTAATAAAGGATACCGCCATTCTGGACGGTTGGTTATTCAATTTAAATTGGTTAAACCTGACTTAATGAGGATACCGCCATACTGGACGGTTGGTTTAAGTTTATATTTTTGTTCCGCCTTATGGTTGGTATATTTGAATTTGACTTAATCAGGATACCGCCATTCTGGACGGTTGGTTTAAAATATCACAAGATTATATATTATTTTATGGGAGATATCTAAATAGTAAATAGTAGAAGTTAATTTCTTTTACCTTAGCATTTTATTTATTTTTCTGCATTTACTTTTTAGTAATTTTTATGTTTTTTTTTATTTGTACTAACTATGTGTTATAACTAAGTTAGTTTTCTAGGTTGTGATGAAATCTAATATCACCGGTTTATAAGAGGTTATTTTATAATTTGAGTAATTTAAAGGTTTACTTATTAAGTCTTAAATGCTTCTTGTTGTTTGATCACCAATAAGATTAATGTGGTAAATCTAAAATGAACTAGACATAGGGATTTTAGGTTTCAACCTTTGACTTAATAGTCCACGATCTTCCTTGAGGATAGATAACCCTTTAATAGATTTCCTTACAAGATAGACATATACCTGTTGGGCGGGGGTAGCCATAATTAGAACTTAAACTTAATGAATCCAGATAATTTGGTTGACATAGACATATGATTCAATTGGATTAAACTGGGTATTTGTGTCTGACCATCGACATATGCTTTCACATAAATTCATGTTCCAGGTTAGTAAACTGATTTATTACACAAACTTTAAATAATCACTTCATCTTTTAAAAGATATTAGAATGATTCACAACCCTAGATCTTTGAGTCTTTTATTTTCCTTAGTATTTTCTTTTGTCTTTTTATATTTTTATTTATTTAGCAAATCTACAAATCAAATCATTCAAGCAATCAATTCCCTTCTCCTCATCATTAGATATTTGTAAATAAATAGTATCAACAATTAATAACAATAATAGGAATTAAGTCCTCGTGGGATCGATATTTTTATACTACTTGAACGATACGTGCGCTTGCGTTATACGTGTGTGTTTACGCCGGTCAAGTTTTTGGCGCCGTTGCCGGGGATCGAACCTGGGTCACCCGCGTGACAGGCGGGAATACTAACCATTATACAAAAACTTGACCGGCGTAAACACACACGTATAACGCAAGCGCACGTATCGTTCAAGTAGTATAAAAATATCGATCCCACGAGGACTTAATTCCTACTATTGTTATTAATTGTTGATACTATTTATTTACAAATATCTAATTGAGGGATAAGGGAATTGATTGCTTGAATGATTTGATTTGTAGATTTGCTAAATAAGTAAAAAGATAAAAAGACAAAAGAAAATACTAAGGAAAATAAAAGACTCAAAGATCTAGGGTTGTGAATCATTCTAATATCTTTTAAAAGATGAAGTGATTATTTTAAGTTTGTGTAATAAATCAGTTTACTAACCTGGAACATGAATTTATGTGAAAGCATCTGTCGATGGTTAGACACAAATACACAGTTTAATCCAATTGAACCATATGTCTATGTCAACCAAATTATCTGGATTCATTAAGTTTAAGTTCTAATTATGGCTACCCCCGCCCAATAGGTATATGTCTATCCTGTAAGGAAATCTATTAAAGGGTTATCTATCCTCAAGGAAGATCGTGGGCTATTAAGTCAAAGGTTGAAACCTAAAATCCCTATGTCTAGTTCATTTTAGATTTACCACATTAATCTTATTGGTGATCAAACAACAAGAAGCATTTAAGACTTAATAAGCAAACCTTTAAATTACTCAAATTATAAAATAACCTCTTATAAACCGGTGATATTAGATTTCATCACAACCTAGAAAACTAACTTAGTTATAACACATAGTTAGTACAAATAAAAAAAAAACATAAAAATACTTAAAAAGTAAATGCAGAAAAATAAATAAAATGCTAAGGTAAAAGGAATTAACTTCTACTATTTACTATTTAGATATCTCCCATAAAATAATATATAATCTTGTGATATTTTAAACCAACGGTCTAGAATGGCGGTATCCTGATTAAGTCAAATTCAAATATACCAGCCATAAGGCGGAACAAAAATATAAACTTAAACCAACCGTCCAGTATGGCGGTATCCTCATTAAGTCAGGTTTAACCAATTTAAATTGAATAACCAACCGTCCAGAATGGCGGTATCCTTTTTTAAGTCAGGTTTTAAATAGTTTATATATTATATTTTAAGGGAGATTAATCTAAATAGCAAAAGTAACAGTATTACCTTATTACCTCAGCATAGAAAAGTTACCCACTCATAGATTGATAGAATTACTACTACAAAGCGTAAATAAAACTGAATATAAGAAGAAAATAAGAAGAACTCTCTTTTATTTATAAGGATTTCAGAAGATGAGGTACATTGAAACTAAGAAATTCAAAATCTATTTATAGGCAAAAAAATCTAATTTATTATTATTATTTTTCTGATTTTTATTTTTTTATTTTTTTATTATATTTTTTTGGATCGCTGAATTTTCGACACGTGGCACATGGTGGCTAAAAAAAACGGCTTGTTGAATTTTTGACACGTGGCATGCGGTGCAATTACCAAAATACCCTCGGTGTCGGGACGCCAAAATTACCAAAATACCATTTTTGCCAAATTTCACAGTTTTGCTCCAAATCACCTCCAGAATGTCCTGAAACTTTATTTTGGTGTCGGGATGTCCAAAATTAGCAAAATACCCTTTGTGTCGGGACGCCCAAAATTACCAAAATACCCTTTTTTTCCAAATTTCACCAAATTTCACAGTTTTGCTCCAAATCACCTCTAGAATGTCCTGAAACTTTATTTATCTACAAAATAACACAAAACACATCAAAATATTCACAAAACGCAAGAAACTATACAAAATATTAAGTTAAATGAGTGGGAAATAAGATAGTTTTACCACTCATCACACCCCCAAACCTAACATTTTGCTAGTCCTCGAGCAAAATAAAATAACATAATAAAATTTAATTAAGCCACTTTCGTAGGGATCACGATTGCATTTAGCATATGCAACAAGCCTTTAAACCCCTAGGTGTCCCTAGTGAACGAGTTGTAGTCTCGTGAGGGTTTACAACAATGATACCCACAAACATTTTATAAAAGTAAAAAGGAAGTGAAACTAATGCACACAAAAGCAAAAAGACAAGAGAAAAGAGAATAAAGAAGTTAGTGACTAATTATATGAAACTTATACTCCAAGTTTACTAGTTGTTTTGTTTCATTCTAAATTACTGAATAAGTAAATTCTCCGATTATTTTTACCATTTCTTCATATACACAGCTAACAAAGTTTTATTCAACTCATTTTTGCCCACAACAGTCATAAGTGCAGTTGATAAGAGAATAATATTTTTGTCCTAAAGTTTTATCAAAGTTCACATCTTTTGTAGTAATGGAATAAATTTTCTGATTTTTCTGATTTTTTTCTTCGATTTTTTTCTCTATTTTTATTTATATACAATATCTTCCATCTATGTAGCGAGCTTTAGGTCGGTGACTCCCAAACCAGTTGGTTTTAGGGCATCGGGTGTTAAAACACCCCTACGGACTTAATTACCCAGACTTCATATTATATATATATATAGATATATATATATATATTATATATATATATATATATATATATATATATATATATATATACATTTTTCATCATTTTTGATCCATGTAGCGAGCTTTGGGCCAGTGACTCCCAACCAGTTGGTTTTAGGGCACTAGGTGTTAAAACACCCTTACAGACTTAATAACTCGGATCTCAGATGTTTTTTTTTTATTCCATCACTTTTTTTAGATGCTTCTCCAATTAAACTATAGCACTGAATATTACAAACTTTTCAATTTTATCTCATGTCCGTATGTTACCATGTATGTTGATAATACTGCCAACTAAGTATATGAAGATCCATTTTAGTCAGTTTTATGGAGAATTTACAAATTAAATAATTCAAAAGGAAATAAACAAAAATTAACTTGTTTCGAAAAAATGGGTTTGAAATACGTCTTAGGAGTGAGAATTCCTTACACAGCTATCTCTTACCAATTTCACCTTTTTAGTCAACATAAAAACCATAAACATAAAGAAATAACTTCTACTGGTCATGGTGTGTGACTAACTGTCGAATGGAATTCCCGTTGTAGATTCCCCAGAGGGAGGGTGGAGCGAGGCTCACTTAAGTACCCAAGCCTCTTAGGCTCTTATCGCTTGGTGATAGGAATAAACAACGAGTCCTACAAACTAGTCTTTCACAACAAGCTACAGGTGAATGATTATCTAGGTGCCTTCACAGCTTTTCCTTATAGAGAGGTAGTGGGTGAAGGAAGACACCAAACCATCACCTAGCTTTTAAATATGCCTTTGTTTTATTTTTCGAAAAATTTAGGACTAAAAATCTAATAAGAATAAACAAGGTACTAACCAATTATTTCCTCCCCCAAACCTAAATGAAATACTGTTCCCAATGTCTTAAACAGTAGAAAAAGAGTTTAGAAGATAGTACCTGGTTAGCTGAAATTCTACAGGAAAACTAAAGGTTAAGATCTAGATTTATTCGACGCTTCTTACCACGATCATCATCAGACCATTTTATCTTTGAAAGGATAGGGTCAACTTGAAGTTCATATGCTAAGAGTTGGTCAAGTAGATCCGGAGCAGTTCTGGCAGTAAAAAGGAGTTCTTTCATAGGTTTTGACACGAACCCATTTCTCCGATCATCATCAAGAAACACACAAAGAAAATCATAAAATCCATCAACGTTAAGCAGCCCAATTGGGTTCTGATCTATGTTCAAGTTCGCCCAAGATAGAACTATAAAAATTTCCTCCAATGTGCCCAAGCCACCTGGTAAAGCGATAAAAGCATCAGAATAGTTAATCATTTCTACCAGTCGTTCAGACATACCTGGCACGATCAGTTCCTCTCCGTTTGATGATCCAATAAGATTTGCCTCTGCCAAGGGTTTTGGGATGATTCCCAAAACATGACTGCCTCCTTCTTGTACAGCCTTTGAAACGATCCCCATTAGTCCAAGATTGCCTCCGCCATATATTAAGTGCATATTCCTTGCAGCTAAGACTCGACCCAATTCTTGTGCTGCTTCTATGTATTGTGGTTTAGTACCAACACTACTACCGCAAAACACACAGATGTTTTCAACTCGTCTTCTTGAAGTGGCTTCCATTTTTTATGTATTTATTTCTTAACTCTGGATGCCTCCAAAGGTGCAATGATGAATTGAATTTATAGAACCTGAAAAGGGTGAGTAATAATAGCACTAGTACCTGCCAGATGACAATTATTAGATGAACATTAAAATAAATCGTGAAAAGTCAAAAAGTTTAAATCTTGTCGGTGAAAATAAAGAAAATAACAAAAGAAAAGCAAATCAAAGCAATAATTAAGGCAACAGAATTGTGTACGCAATACGCCATTCGCTTAGTATAAATTCATTAGAATGTGTCTCAAGATTTCATTCCTTACTTATCCATCACTAATGAATTATCTTTTATCTTTGCCAAACACCATTCCTTCTGTCTTATGCTTTGTTGAGCTTTTCCTACAAAAATAACACACAAAACTCTACAACATGTATACACAAAATATAGAAATTATAATAAATTGCATGGGTTGCCTCCCTGCTAGCGCTAAATTTTCGTCTTCAGCCAGACGTGACTGAAATCCATCTGTCAAGGCGGTTTCAGCGTCGTTTTGGATGTCCTATTAAAGACATCCCATGTGCGTTGCTTTTGAAGGGTCTCTTCCAACAGTAAGGTGGTAAAAAGAATTTTGTCTCATTCAGTGCTTGTGCCACCTTTTTAATATTTGTTGCTCCAGTGATTCCTGAAAAGAAAGAAAGAAAATCAGGAGGTCTTGTATGGTGCTTGACTTGGAATGGAATTTCCATTCTGTCAAGTTTCTGAGTAATATCTCTAAATTGTACTCCCCAAAATAGTGATGTTTCGCCTGAATTCACTGTATCTTTAATTTTGTCTGACAATTGCTCCTCTATTTGCTCTGCTTCTTGCTCCACCTTTTCTTCACAGATGAATTTTAGGATCTCAGTATTCAGTTCTTCATCTGTCATCTGTGAAATACATGCTCCTGAAATATCAATGTGAGAATGTAAAGAAATGTCAGATTTTAGGTCTTCATCCTCTGATCTGATTTGCTTAGGTAGATCGTCTTCAAACATTAGTGCAAAGAATTCTTTAAGATCTGCATTATGAGGATGGAAAGTTTCATCCTTCCTTGTTGGTGCAGTTAGTACAAGAAACTCAGCTTCTTCATCCTCGTCAGAGTCAGAATAATAAAAATCAAATTGAGACTTTGTTGGTGCAGGTTCCTGAACTGATACCTCTGATTCTTGATACTGCTCAGCCTCGTCCTCTGTTATGATGTCATGATGAATCTCAGAATATTCGAAGGCTTCTTCAGTATTATTTGAATTTGCTCCGTGAGATATGTGATTCAGGTTGTCTGTTAGTTGTCTAACTTGATTTGTCATCCTCTGTATAGACGCTGCTTGACTCTGAATTTGTACATCAAATTGAGCTTCTCGTTTCTCTAGCCAATCTTTTAGCATGTCATTCAACTGATCTTCCTCTGATGGATCTGGTTCTTGATGAAGATCATAGATAGATGATGGATAAGATGGAAAATGTGATGATTCTACGTACCTTGAATGATTCCAATAATTCTGCCACTCTGAAAGGTATATACATTGATCGCTCGGGTGGTTACCATCACATATTACACATCTCCCCATTTCATTCTGATGAGCAAATGTAGTATTGCTTGATTCTGGCTTCCAGTGATAGTTGTTGGGCTGGACAACAGGCCTAAGAAAACTAGACTGTTGCTCCCGGATTTGGGGTGTATCTTTTTCTGGTAAAGCTCGTAATGTTTCAAAATGTTCCATTTTTTCAATCACCTGAAAACAAAAGAAAGAAATAAAAAGTACAGATAAAAAAAACAAAGAAAATTAGATAGCTTCAAAATTAATAACTCAAGAAATATAAGTCCCCGGCAATGGCGCCAAAAACTTGACCGGCGTAAACACACACGTATAACGCAAGTGCACGTATCGTTTAAGTAGTATAAAAATATCGATCCCATGAGGACTTAATTCCTACTATTGTTATTAATTGTTGATACTATTTATTTACAAATATCTAATTGAGGGATAAGGGAATTGATTGCTTGAATGATTTGATTTGTAGATTTGCTAAATAAATAAAAAGATAAAAAGACAAAAGAAAATACTAAGGAAAATAAAAGACTCAAAGATCTAGGGTTGTGAATCATTCTAATATCTTTTAAAAGATAAAGTGATTATTTTAAGTTTGTGTAATAAATCAGTTTACTAACCTGGAACATGAATTATGTGAAAGCATCTGTCGATGGTCAGACACAAATACTCAGTTTAATCCAATTGAACCATATGTCTATGTCAACCAAATTATCTGGATTCATTAAGTTTAAGTTCTAATTATGGCTACCCCCGCCCAACATGTATATGTCTATCCTGTAAGGAAATCTATTAAAGGGTTATCTATCCTCAAGGAAGATCGTGGGCTATTAAGTCAAAGGTTGAAACCTAAAATCCATATGTCTAGTTCATTTTAGAATTACCACATTAATCTTATTGGTGATCAAACAACAAGAAGCATTTAAGACTTAATAAGTAAACCTTTAAATTACTCAAATTATAAAATAACCTCTTATAAACCGGTGATATTAGATTTCATCATAACCTAGAAAACTAACTTAGTTATAACACATAGTTAGTACAAAAAAAAAAAAAACATAAAAATTACTAAAAAGTAAATGCAGAAAAATAAATAAAATGCTAAGGTAAAAGGAATTAACTTCTACTATTTACTATTTAGATATCTCCCATAAAATAATATATAATCTTGTGATATTTTAAACCAACCGTCCAGAATGGCGGTATCCTGATTAAGTCAAATTCAAATATACCAGCCATAAGGCGGAACAAAAATATAAACTTAAACCAACCGTCCAGTATGGCGGTATCCTCATTAAGTCAGGTTTAACCAATTTAAATTGAATAACCAACCGTCCAGAATGGCGGTATCCTTTATTAAGTCAGGTTTTAAATAGTTTATATATTATATTTTAAGGGATATTAATCTAAATAGCAAAAGTAAAAGTATTACCTTATTACCTGAGCATAGAGAAGTTACCCACTCATAGATGGATAGAATTACAACTACAAAGCGTAAATAAAACCGAATATAAGAAGAAAATAAGAAGAACTCTATTTTATTTATAAGGATTTCAGAGGATTAGGTACATTGAAACTAAGAAATTCAAAATCTATTTATAGGCAAAAAAATCTAATTTTTTATTATTATTTTTCTGATTTTTATTTTTTTATTTTTTTATTATATTTTTTTAGATCGCTGAATTTTCGACACGTGGCATGGTGGCTAAAAAAAACGGCTCGTTGAATTTTTGACACGTGGCATGCGGTGCAATTACCAAAATACCCTCGGTGTCGGGACGCCCAAAATTACCAAAATACCCTTTTTGCCAAATTTCACAGTTTTGCTCCAAATCACCTCCAGAATGTCCTGAAACTTTATTTTGGTGTCGGGATGTCCAAAATTAGCAAAATACCCTTTGCGTCGGGACGGCCAAAATTACCAAAATACAATTTTTTTCAAATTTCACCAAATTTCACAGTTTTGCTCCAAATCACCTCCAGAATGTCCTGAAACTTTATTTATCTACAAAATAACACAAAACAAATCAAAATATTCACAAAACTCAAGAAACTATACAAAATATTAAGTTAAATGAGTGGGAATAGTGATAGTTTTACCACTCATCAATTCATATGCTTAAAATAGTGCTTGGGTGAATGAGAAATTGTTGCTCAAAGTTCACCCATTGGTGCTGGAAAATAAAGAGAAGTTAGCTTGTCCTATATGGGAAAGCTATAGAAGGAAAATTATGCTTATATATGATTGCTCATATGTAGATGGGTAAGAGTTATAAGGATAGAAGCTCTCTCTACGTGCGCGCAGGGGGGGTGCAAATCAAAATCTAAACAGGCTTGGCTCGCGTGTCCTGCGTACACGAATGCCGGACCAAATTGTGCGGGCCCGGCCCATCCAAATTTTTACTAATCTCTTCAATTTTCCAAGCCTTTTGAATTTTCATAACAGCTAATTTAATTAGCTTGGTGGTTACAAAAGTTGAATTTCATAACAGCTAATTTAATTAGCTTGGTGGTTACAACAAGTGAAAGACCTACCATTTATGAGATATAATTGGCACGTTAATTTCCTTTAAATGAGCTGTGTTTTTCATTTTTCTATATATACAATACTCAGATTTTGTTTATAACACAGAGAATAAAAAAACAAAACATCACACACAACAACTCGTTTTATTTGTTTTGTTAAGGGAGAGTTCAAACACTTTTGTGGTTCGTTGGAAACGAGTTCGGTGGTGCCCTTACTCGTACGTTTTCCGTTGTATCCTGGGAAATAATCGTCTCACGTTCTACTGCACTTACGGTAGGGGACGAATTTATTTTAAGGATATTGTTGAAATCAACAAGCCTCGGAATAGTGAAGATTTGGGTTGATTTCAGGGTCCGCTCGTGAGGGTCCGCTCATCAGCCTCTGCCTCCGCTCGCCAGCCTCTGCCTCTGCTCATCAGCCTCTGCCTCCGCTCATCAGCCTCTGCCTCCACTCGCCAGCCTCTGCCTCTGCTCATAAGCCTCTGCCTCCGCTCTCAACCTCCTCTCTCAGGGTCTGCCTCTGCTCTCAGCCTCTGCCGTCAGGGTCTGCTCTCAGGGTCCGCCGTGAGGGTCTGCTCTGTGGGTCTGATTTCATGGTCTGCCGAGAAGGTCTGATTTCATCGTCAGACGCATCAGGGTATGCTGTCAGGGTCTGATTCCGCCTTCAGGGTCTGATTCGTGCGTGGGTCTGCTCCGTGGGTCTAATTCGGCCTTCAGGGTCTGCTCGAGGATAATTGTAATATTTGTAATATTTGGATTTCCCAATTACCGTGAAATAATTGTAATAATTGTAATTACAGTCTTAAAAAAAATTCGACTCTGTGGATATAGAAATCAGTCCAAACACAATAGATCCGAATATGGCAGCCTCTTCGGCTGGCCAGAATGTTGTGGCAGCCCCCGTAGCTGACCAAAGTGTAGTGGCAGCCTCTTCGGCTGGCCAACTTACTTCAGCCCCTGGGCTTAATATGGCAGCCTCTGTGGCTGGCCAATGTGTTCCTGCCTCTATGGCTAGACAACCTGTTGGACATGTGAGCCATGTTAATCTTGCTGCGGAAAAACCTGAAAAATTCAGTGGTCAGAATTTCAAAAGGTGGCAACAGAAAATGTTTTTCTACTTGACCACGTTGAACCTTGCGAGGTTTCTAAAGGAAGATGCTCATGTACCCAAAGAGGGTGAGATTGATATCCAAGTCATCAGTGCCATCGATGCTTGGAAACATTCTGAATTCATATGTCGAAATTATGTGCTGAATGGGCTAAGTGATTCTTGTACAATGTGTACGCCAGAATGAAAACAGCTAAAGGGCTTTTGGAATCTTTAGATCGAAAATTAAAATTGAGGATGCATGTACTAAGAAATTTGTCGTAGGCCGTTTCAAAGATTTTAAGATGATTGATTCCAAAACTGTGTTAAGCCAAGTACAAGAACTGCAGATTATACTAGCAGAAATTCATGCTGAGGGGATGAATTTAAGTGAAACCTTCCAAGTAGCCTCGATAATTGAGAAACTACCACCGGGTTGGAAAGATTTCAAGAATTATCTAAAGCATAAGCGAAAAGAAATGAGCATTGAAGACTTGGTTCTTAAGCTGAGAATTAAGGAAGATAACCGAGTATCGGACAAGAGAGGAATGACTCATGAGGCCAAAGAAAATATTGTCAAACATGGCCATAAGAACAAGAACCTCAAGAACAAATGGTCAAAGATGGGCCCTAAAGGAAGAGTTTCCAAGAAATCGAAATTTCAAGGAAGATGCTTCAACTGTGACAAAATGGGACACAAGTCTTCTGAGTGCAGACTGCCGAAGAAGAAAAAGAAATAAGAGGCTAATGTGCTGGAAAACATGACTCAAGATGTTTCAGACATTAACCTTTCTGCTGTGGTTTCCGAGGTGAATCTGGTGGGTTCTAACCCAAGAGAGTGGTGGATTGATACTGGTGCCACTCGACATGTGTGCTCGGATAAGAGCATGTTTTCTTCATTTGAGCCTGCTGGTAATGGGGAAAAGATATACATGGGAAATTCAGCAACATCTGAGATTGAAGGTCAATGAAAGGTGATTCTGAATATGACTTCGGGGAAAGAGTTGACTTTGAACAATGTTCTGTATGTACCTGAAATACGGAAGAATCTTGTGTCTGGATCGCTTCTGAACAAGCATGGATTCCGGATGGTGTTCGAGTCTGATAAAGTAGTTTTGACTAAAAATGGGATGTATGTGGGAAAAGGGTATGTAACTGATGGGCTATTTAAGCTCAATGTAATGGTTGTTAAACCCAAAAATATCAATAAAGCTAGTTCTTCTGCTTATATTATTGAGTACTCTAATCTATGGCATGGTAGATTAGGACATGTTAATTTTAATTCATTGTGAAAATTAATTAACATGAATCACATTCCCAATTTTAAAATTGATAACAGACATAAATGTGATACTTGTGTTGAGGCAAAACTAACTAGATCATCTTTTCATAGTATTGAAAGAAACTCTGAACCACTTGATCTAATTCATACCGATGTATGTGATTTTAATTCAATACAATCGAGAGGCGGTAATAAATATTTTATTACCTTATTGATGATTGCACAAGATTTGCTATGTGTATTTGATGAAAAGCAAAGACGAAGCTATAGAGAAATTTGTTCTCTATAAGAATGAAGTTGAGAACCATCTGAATAAAAGAATTAAGGAGTTAAGAAGTGATCGTGGTGGTGAGTATGTTTTTCCTTTTGAATCACTTTGTGAACAAAATGGAATCATACATCAAACCACAGCTCTTTATTCACCTCAATCCAATTGGATTGCGGAACAGAAGAATCGTACCTTGAAAGAGATGATGAACGCTATGTTAATCAGCTCTGACTTACCTCAGAATATGTGGGGAGAAGCTGTCTTATCAGCTAATTACCTTTTAAATAAGGTACCACGGAAAGAAGTAGGGAAAAATCCTTATGAAATGTGGAAAGGAAGAGTATCTTCCTATAAATTCCTACGAGTGTGGGGTGTCTTGCCAAGGTAGTCATTCATCCACCTAAGAAGGTGAAGATATGACCAAAAACTGTTGATTGTGTTTTCATAGGATATGCACATAACAGTAATGCTTATCGATTTCTTGTGTATGAGTCTACTGTACCAGATATTCACAAGAATACGATAATGAAGTCGATGAATGCATCATTTTTCGAATATGTTTTTCCCTGTAAAACTAATTCGAATTCAAATGTGCATAAACGGGCACATGAGACTATCATTGAAGATAGTCAGGACCAAGAACACATAAATGTTCCAGAGGATCAACATGTTGTTGAACTTGAACCAAGACGTAGCAAAAGAGCTAGAACGGAAAAATCATTTGGTCTAGATTTTCTGACATTTTTGCTAGAGAATGATCCTCAAAGCTATAACGAAGCTGTAAGGTCAGCTAATGGTGCCTTGTGGAAAGATGCCATCAATAGTGAAATTGAATCCATCTTACAAAATCACACCTGGGAGTTAGTGAATCTTCCTCCAGGATGTAAACCTTTAGGGTCCAAGTGGATTTTCAAAAAGAAAATAAAGGCAGATGGATCAATTGAAAAGTACAAAGCAAGACTTGTAATTAAAGGTTACAGACAACGTGAATGTCTTGATTACTTTGATACTTATTCTCCTGTAACGAGAATAAATTCCATAAGGATGGTACTAGCGATTGCAGCTTTGCGCAATCTTGAGGTACATCAGATGGATGTGAAAACAGCCTTTCTGAATGGAGATTTAGATGGAGAAATCTACATGGAACAACCTGAAGGCTTTATAGCTCCAGAACAAGAAAAGAAAGTCTGTAAGTTAGTTAAATCCTTGTATGGATTGAAACAAGCCCCGAAACAGTGGCATAAAAAGTTTGATGACACCATGTTGGCAAATGGTTTCAAAATCAATGAATGTGATAAATGTATTTATGTCAGAGAGACAGAAGTTAGCTATGTCTTTTTATGTCTCTACGTTGATGACATACTGATTGTCGGGAGTAATGTTAAAATGGTGAAATCTACCAAGAATATGCTGAAATCCAAGTTTGACATGAAAGACATGGGTCTAGCAGATGTCATTCTGGGAATAAAGATCTCTAGAAGTCCAGATGGACTTATTCTTGATCAGTCGCACTATGTGGACAAGATTCTTGGTAAATTCAACAATGATGATTCTGCTGTGGCTAGAACTCCTTTAGATGTGAGTCTACACATATCGAAGAATAGGGGAGATGGTATATCTCAAGTAGAATACTCTAGAGTGATCGGGAGTTTGATGTATCTATCGAGTTGTACAAGGCCTGATATAGCATGTACAGTAAACAAGCTCAGCAGATATACGAGTAATCCAGGGGTTGATCACTGGAAAGCAATAGTGAGAGTACTTCGGTACTTACGTTTTACTCGTAATTATGGGTTGCACTATCATAGATATCCAGGTGTAGTCGAATGATACAGTGATGCTAATTGGATATCTGACATGAAAGACTCAAAGTCTACCAGTGGCTATGCATTTACACTAGCATGTGCAACTATATCATGGAAATCCTCCAAACAGACTGTGATAGCCAGATCTACAATGGAATCAGAATTCATTGCATTAGACAAGTGTGCTGAAGAAGCAGAATGGCTTCGAAATTTTCTAGAGGATATTCCAAGTTGGCCTAAGCCAGTGACAGTAATTTGCATTCATTGCGATAGTCAATCTGCAATTGGAAGGGCACATAACAATATGTATAATGGTAAGTCTAGACATATTCGTCGTAGACACAATACCGTTAGACAATTACTCTCTTCTGGAGTTATTTCGATTGACTATGTAAAGTCAAAGGATAACATTGCAGATCCGCTAACCAAAGGGTTAAATAGAGAGTTGGTTGTGAAATCATCAAGGGGAATGAGACTAAAGCCCATTAGATAAATGTTTATTACGAAGGAAAACCCAACCTTGTTGACTAGAGATCCCAAGATCTAGGTTCAATGGGACAACCTACTCGTAAAGGACATAATTGGTTCACTGTGGGGGTTACCCTCTAGTCCATTCCTATGGTGAAATGAAACAGTGATGCTCGTATGGATGGAGGTTAAGCAAAAGCTTTTAATGATTCTTATGCGTCGGGAATCCGAGCAGAGTATTACGAGATACTCTTAAATAAGATATCACCTATGTGAGAGAGAAGTGGGGCCGCTTCAAAGGGAATTGTACGGGGCACAATTCTTAGAAACTATTGCAGAACCAGGTTAATGTTCATGGCCAAAATGAACATAACAATGAGAACTCAGATGTGTTAGGTAAAATATCTGTGTGATATATATTCTCTATTTACATGAACGGCAGTACAGTTCAATGACATCGCGTCCACTGTCAGCCAGTAATTAAGATATATTTTCACAAGGGAAGGTTCAAAGGCTGAGGCCTACCTATCCTATGCAGGTGTTGAACCGTTGAACTCTTTTAGGTCAAAATAAAATGTTTTATAAAATATTTTTATTTGACGGTTTTCGCCAATTTCATTCATGTGGGGGATTGTTGGAAAAATGCTTATGAGTAAGCATTTTGAGGCTCAATTTTAAGCATGGTCCACTTCGTGTTAGTGGTTGTTATTGAATGATTCGGATACTCCTCCGTGAGTACTTAGAAATGGTATATTCATATGCTTAAAATAGTGCTTGGGTGAATGAGAAATTGTTGCTCAAAGTTCACCCATTGGTGCTAGAAAATAAAGAGAAGCTAGCTTGTCCCATATGGGAAAGCTATAGAGGGAAAATTGTGCTTATATATGATTGCTCATATGTAGATGGGTAAGAGTTATAAGGATAGAGGCTCTCTCTACGTGCGCGCAGGGGGGGTGCAAATAAAAATCCAAACAGGCTTGGCTCGTGTGCACCCGCGTGTCCTGCGTACACGAATGCCGGACCAAATTGTGCGGGCCCGACCCAACCGAATTTTTACTAATCTCTTCAATTTTCCAAGCCTTTTGAATTTCCGTAACAGCTAATTTAATTAGCTTGGTGGTTACAAAAGTTGAATTTCAATAACAGCTAATTTAATTAGCTTGGTGGTTACAACAAGTGAAATGCCTCCCATTTATGAGATATAATTGGCATGTTAATTTCCTTTAAATGAGCTGTGTGTTTTTTCGTTTTTCTATATATACAATACTCAGATTTTGTTTACAACACAGAGAATAAAAAAACAAAACATCACACACAACATCTCGTTTTCTTTGTTTTGTTGAGGGGGAGTTCAAACACTTTTGTGGTTCATTGGAAACGAGTTCGGTGGTGCCTTTACTCGTACGTTTTCCGTTGTATCCTGGGAAACAATCGTCTCACGTTCTACTGCACCTACGGTAGGGGACGAATTTGTTTTAAGGATATTGTTGAAATCAACAAGCCTCGGAATAGTGAAGATTTGGGCTGATTTCAGGGTCCGCTCGTGAGGGTCCGCTCATCAGCCTCTGCCTCCGCTCGCCAGCCTCTGCCTCTGCTCATCAGCCTCTGCCTCTGCTCATCAGCCTCTGCCTCTGCTCATCAGCCTCTGCCTCCGCTCATCAGCCTCTGCCTCCGCTCGCCAGCCTCTGCATCTGCTCATAAGCCTCTGCCTCTGCTCATCAGCCTCTGCCTCCTCTCTCAGCCTCCGCTCTCAGGGTCTGCCTCTGCTCTCAGCCTCTGCCATCAGGGTCTGGTCTCAGGGTCCGCCGTGTGGGTCTGCTCTGTGGGTCTGATTTCAGGGTCTGATTTCAGGGTCTGATTTCAGCGTCAGACGCATCATGGTCTGCCGTCAGGGTCTGATTCAGCCTTCAGGGTCTGATTCGTGCGTGGGTATGCTCCGTGGGTCTGATTCGGCCTTCAGGGTCTGCTCGAGGATAATTGTAATATTTGTAATATTTGGATTTCCCAATTACCGTGAAATAATTGTAATAATTGTAATTACATAATAATCCTCCTCCAACTGTGAATTTGTTTGGTTTATGGGGGCCAAATACAAATTTAGCAGAAATTACGTGGTTCGGTGGAATGGATCCAACCTACGTCCACGGGAACAAAGTAAAATACTGATTTTATAATGGAATCGAGCTCGGCTGACCTCTTCTCAAGGGTGGTCGCGTAATACCGAGCTGGTTTGTTTAGTGTTTTCTTACAAGTAGTGCACCCAAATGAATTTTTCTAACCCTTACAAGTGTGTTTGCCCTCCCCTTATATACTAAGAAAAAGTAACACTGTTCCCATATCTTCATGACGTCAGCCACATGAATTTCCTGTTGTTTGATGGGCTCTCTGCCCCAACTGCCCCACCGAAAGTAAGCCTGCCATATGACTTTTCATTAAATCATCCTTCTTGGGAATACTCCACACTCAATCTTTAAGAAGACAGCCTGTAAAGATCCTATCAAGCGGTGGCACATGTCAAGGGGAAATGCCCCAACTGTCCTGGTTACACGTCGGACTTCATGAGGAAGGCAAAGTCTCGTGCCGAACTAATCAAGCTGCGTCCGACCTGATCCGTAATATCTGAGCTCATTCTTCTGATCAGGGAGAAAAGATAGGACTGACCCGAGCTACCGGGCTATAGTGGTCGGGGTCGATTTTGATGTCGTCGGTCTCTGATATCTGCATTATATGTTATCTCATCGGGTCGGTCAAATCCCGGAGAACAGGTCTGAATACTATGTCTGGTCAAAGAATTGTCAATATCCTCAGACTATTCATCCTCCCTAAAGGAGAAATTCCCTTTTATTGAACTATCAAGAGAGGTAAAGCCTTTTAATGATGAGTAGTTTTAAGCTGAGATGGTTATCAGAGAGAAAAAGAAAGAAAGAATAATGTTCAAAGTTCAATTGTCTATTTTTATACGTCAAAATTCAAATTATCATCAAAAGTGATAGAATTGTCAATTATTTAATCAAAGTTATTCTGTCACCAACTGAATGATAATGTCAATACCGACCAATATTATAATTCTTGGTAGGCCGTGTTATTCCCCATTCCCTGGTACAAAACTAAAAAAGAAAAAAAAAAGAAAAAAAAAAAAGCCAAATATAAAGAATTAGGGAGAGTTCAGTGTGCTGCATTTTACTGTATAAAAATTAACTATTTTATGACAAGAATATGTAAGTATTCTTAATTTCGTAAAATACTTCATATATACTCCAAAGTTGAATTTGATTATATTTGTTTCGTTATTTTACCCACGAATTATAAAAAAATTCAAAATTATTCACTAAATATTTGATCGATAATCTCGCAAATTCGGTCGGTAATTACGATTACCGACTCAAACCAACCGAATTTTTTAGTTGAAATTTGGCTCGTTTTTTATTATAATATGTAAAGAATGTGTGTGTATATATATGTGTATGGGTGTGAATAATAATAATAATAATAATAATAATAATAATAATAATATAATAATAATCATAATAATAATAATAATAATAATATAATAATAATAATAATAATAATAATAATAATAATAATAATAATAATATACTAATACAATAATCATAATAATAATAAATAATAATATAATAATAATAATAATCATATCATAATAATAATATAATAATAATAATAATAATAATAATAATAATAACTAATAATAATAATAATAATAATAATATAATAATAATAATAATAATAATAATAATAATAATAATAATAATGTTGATGGTGTTTTCAGGCACTATGTTATTTAAGCAGCACGACATGGGTAAAAAAGTAATTCACTTCTCAGTCAAGATTATTAATGCCGACCCGACCACTAAAGAGTCAACAGTAAGGGGCCGGGAACTTTACGGTTAGTGACCGAGCACTTGAGTTCAAGATGACCGGGCAATTATCAGGTCGACAGAAGCATTCTCAGTACAAAAGACTATTATGACCGACCACATGAAGACCGACCTCGTGAAAACCGAGCATAGGGCAAGACAAGTTCGGGAAGATAAGACATTCTATCCATACAAGATAAGATAATAAGTTATCCTTTTCATAAAGAGAACTGATGAGTCAGTATCCTAAAAGGATAAAAGAAGTGAATGTAGTTTTAAAAGTAGGAATCCTAATAGGAAAAGGAAACCATCTCCAACTGGGAATTCTTGTACAAATAGGAATCTGATTTCTTCACCATTATAAATATGAGGGTAGAGTGAGTGTAGAGAGGGAGGGGAATCAATATCAAGATCAGAATCATTACCATCAGACTTGTAAAAAACAAGAAGCAGAGCTGATAATCGTGTTTGAGTAATAAAAGTATCATCCTTTTTGTGCCCGTGGACGTAGGTCGGACCAAGATCCGCCGAACCACGTTAAATCTCTTTGTCGATTGGCATATTTATCTGTCTTTTGCTAATTTTGCTTTTGGTCCCCCATAACCAAACAAATTCACTATTGAGGGAGGATTGTCTCTGGGGTAATATTCTCATATTGCCCTAAGACCAAAATCAGCCGTCAACAGTTGGCGCCGTCTGTGGGGAACTCAACAAAAAGCTGTTCGCGTAGTAAGACAATGGCAGAAGGCGGAAATCACCAATCGTCCGGGAATCCGGCCACAGATTGGATGAAGAAGATAAAAGAAAGCATAAGGAAGGACATGGAGGATAGTCAGGCCCTCCTAAAAACCATGATGGACCGACTAGAGAGAATGGAAGGGGGGAATCGCGAGAAGCCTGAAACCAGAGCTAATCAAAGAAGAGGAGAGATAGCAGATGGAAAGAGGGTTGTGGATACAAGTGAGGACGATGGACCTAGGATGAGGGAAAACCCTGGCCGAAGATTCTAATCGGTCGAGAAAAAACTATAGCAGAGCTCGGGGGACAGACGTACTAGAAACAAAATAGGCCCCGGGATTACAAAGTGGGCGGTCGGTACCAATAATGTTCACCGACGAGGACGCCCAAGGGGTAAGCTTCCCCCACGACGATGCGTTAATGATCAAGGCAGTGATCGGCGGCTCCGAGGTGAACAAAATCCTGGTGGACCCCGGGAGTGCGGTAGACATAATCTCCAAAGAGGCCCTGGACAGCCTTGAAGTAGAGTATGCAGCTCTGACCAACGATATCACCCCCTTATATGGCTTCGGGGGCTCAACGGTCGTCCCGTTAGGGAGGATACAGTTAGCAGTAACAATCGGGACTCATCCCCGAACTCAGACAATCATGATAAATTTCACCGTAGTGGACTGCATGAACAGCTACCAAGTCATCGTTGGTCGGCCTTTCATGATGAAGACAAAGGCCGCAATGTCTTGCTATCACTTGAAACTGAAATTCCCCACCCGGGAAGGGATCGGGATCGTATACGGAAGTCAGAAGGCAGCCCGCAGCTGCTTTGCAACTCTCTCATGAGAAACCCTGTGCATTGAGGAGGGTACCAAAAAACGGCAGAGGAATGAAGACGGAGGAAAAGCCAGTGGAGATCCTAGTCCTCGGCCAAACAGAATAGCCCGGCTAGCGGCGGCTGAGGAATTAGAAGGGATAAAACTCTTCGGACCGGGAAAAAACATAAAGATAGGGGAGGCTTGGACAAGACCCTGAGACAAAGCCTACTAGAATGTCTAAAAGAGTATCCGGACATCTTCGCATGGGGACATACTCAACGCCCATTACAGAGGACAGTTGGCGCCGAGGCCCCTTCAACAATCGGCTCGGGGCTAGAGTTCGTTCCGCCGAGGCCCCTTCAACAATCGGCTGGGGGCTAGAGTCTGTTCCGCCGAGGCCCCTTCAACAATCGGCTCGGGGCTGGAGTTTGTTCTGCCGAGGCCTCTTCATCGGCTCGGGGCTGGATCTCGTTCCGCCGAGGCTGCTATACTATTCGACTCAGGGGTCAGGTTACGTCCCACCGAGTCATGCTTATTGGCATGAGGACGGAACATTCCCCCAGAACCAAATGTCTCTTTAGCTCGGGGTCCTCAGAATATTCAGGGACATACTCGATGCATAGGATCCATGTGAAGCATAGCACGGGGAGGGATGATACCCCCGTGGCGATTGCTTGCTCCAGTGTTACCGAACATAAGGAGGAATATGCCCTTAATGTTTCGAAACACTATCTGATCCTCACTTACCCGATGTAATGGATCCGTGAGAAAGCATAGCACGGGGAGAGATGATGCCCCCGTGACGATTGCTAGCTCCAGTGATGCCGGACCTAATGAGGAATATGCCCTTAGTATCTCGGACACTCTTTGATCCATTCATCATTTGGATCCAAGAGAGGCGCAGCACGGGGAGGCGTTGTGGCCCTGTAGCGTGTGCCTGCTCCAGCGTGGTAAGGAGGAGCCCTCGCACAATACACAGGCTCCACAGTGACCCGCCGTATAGAGGATGTGCCCTTACCATTTTAAACGCTCTCTGATCCAAATCCTGGTTCGCCGGGACACTGAATTGAAAGGTTCAGAATTGTGTTTTGGAGGCCTCGGGCAGGACGCTGTTTCGAGGCATCCGTGCTGTTGTTTACACTTGTGAAAAGTTTTGCTTTGGGACAAGTGCTAAGTCACCCCGACCTTTTGATTTTATTTTCCAAAGTTTTGTTTTTGTTTTTCGTCGGTCTGGCAAGGGGACGCCCGTGCCAGATTTGGTAGGGCTTCAAAAGGTTGAGTCACCTCCCTTCTGAATAAGTCCCAAGGATTATTCGACTCGGGGCTGGATTCGTTCCGCCGAGGTTTCGTGGTGTAGGCTCGGGGCTGGATTTATTCCGCCGAGGCCTATGTGGGCCACTTGGTTATTCGGCTCGGGGCTGGATTTCGTTCCGTCGAGGCCACTTAGTTATTCGACTCGGGGTCAGGTTACGTCCCACCGAATCAGTCCTTCGGACTGGAGACGTAACATTCCCCCAGGTCCAAGTGCCTCTCTTCATTCGGGGTCGGGTTACGTCCCACCGAATCAGCCCTTCGGACTGGAGACGTAACATTCCCCCAGGTCCAAGTGCCTCTCTTCATTCAAGGTCGGGTTGCGTCCCACCGATTCAGCCCTTCGAACTGGAGACGTAACATTCCCCTAGGTCCAAGTGCCTCTCTTCATTCGGGGTCGGGTTACGTCCCACCGAATCAGCCCTTCGAACTGGAGACGTAACATTCCCCCAGGTCTGAGCATCTCTCACAGCTCAAGACAGGATCACATGCCACCGAGAACATCATCGTTAGCTTAGAGGAAAAATTTTCTCCTCATAATCGAGATTGGATCAGTCAGGGGTCAAGACCTCCAAATCTCTGGTACATATATTACAGAGGAGGAGTCATTTTTAGTTTGGACAACAAGAGGAACTTCATCTCCTGATGGGACGACCCAAGTAAGCAATTTGCTTTGTGGTGGAGAATCATTCTGAATAGGGTCAGCATCTCCAATAACCGAGGATATGAAGATGGAAACAGAAGACTTAGTTGATGGCGAAGGCAATTTCTCTGTGATTTCTGGAGCGACCACCAGCAAGGCGATCAGCACACCATCTTTATATAGTTCCTGGCACCAACTTACATACTCGTTGGAACCGAGAACTAGGGGACAGATGTTGATGGTGTTTTCAGGCACTATGTTATTTAAGCAGCACGACATGGGTAAAAAAGGTAATTAACTTCTCAGTCAAGATTATCAATGCCGACCCGACCACTAAAGAGTCAACAGTAAGAGGCCGGGAACTTTTTTCAAGATGACCGGGCAATTATCAGGTCGACAGAAGCATTCTCACTACAAAAGACTATTATGACCGACCACATGAAGACCGACCTCGTGAAAACCGAGCATAGGGCAAGACAAGTTCGGGAAGATAAGACATTCTATCCATACAAGATAAGATAATAAGTTATCCTATTTTCATAAAGAGAACTGATGAGTCAGTATCATAAAAGGATAAAAGAAGTGAATGTAGTTTTAAAAGTAGGAATCCTAATAGGAAAAGGAAACCATCTCCAACTGGGAATTCTTGTACAAATAGGAATCTGATTTCTTCACCATTATAAATATGAGGGTAGAGTGAGTGTAGAGAGAGAGAGGGAATCAATATCAAGATCAGAATCATTACCATCAGACTTGTAAGAAACAAGAAAAGTATCATCCTTTTTGTGCCCGTGGATGTAGGTCGGACCAAGATCCGCTGAACCACGTTAAATCTCTTTGTCGATTGGCATATTTATCTGTCTTTTGCTAAGTTTGCTTTTGGTCCCCCATAACCAAACAAATTCACTATTGAGGGAGGATTGTCTCGGGGGTAATATTCCCATATTGCCCTAAGACCAAAATCAGCTGTCAACAAATAATAATAATAATAATAATAATAATATTATTATTATTATTATTATTATTATTATTATTATTATTATTATTATTATTATTATTATTATATTTATATTTTTTTTGTTTTATTTTTGCCGACCAACAGATAATTCAGTCGGTAAAATATATGAGCTATCGACCAAAACTTAATTCGGTCGGTAAAATCTTTAATTTATTTTTTTATAATTAATATTATTATAGCGACCGAATATAATTCGTTCGTTATTTATTAGTAATTGTCGATCGAATAATCGATCAGTAGCTGTTGACGCCATAAAATGGCGCCAAATTAATATATTTACCGACCGAATACTGATTGAATATTCGATCAATAATATTCAGTCAGTAATCGGTAGATAATTGATCAAAAATTATTTTTTATCTTTTTCGGTCGGTATTTAGTCGACAAATATCAAAATTTACCGATCGAAAATATTCGGTCGGTAATTCCATATTTTCTTGATTAATTAATCACAAATGTTCACATGAATAGTGATTTTTAAAAAATAAGGGTTAGACATATCCAAATATATTTTTAGGTAGGTAAAATGAGAATTTGGCCCCTAAGAGCGTAGCCAAATGGTTTTCAAGTAGGGGCGGGCAGACTCGATATAGTTATAAAAAATTTATAGTTACAATTATTTGGTTTTTTGAAAAATAATTGTTAAATTTTTCTCTTTTTAAAAAAAATTATAATTATTTCTAATTGTCGATTCGGTTCGGTTCGATTCAATTCGTTTTTTTTCTTTTAATTTTTAACAATAACAATAAAAAATTATTAATTTTCTTTGAATCTAACAGTTATATAAAATATATATACACATCATAGCACTTCTAATCATTAACAACTACACAAATAAAAGTTTTTTCATCATGAGATACAATTATCATTTAAATTATTTAAAATGTAAGAAAATAAAAAGAATCATAACCAACATAAAAAATTACAAATATTTCATTAAATTAATCATAACTAAACACCAATTTTTTTTTAATAATGTAATAAATATGATATATATATATATAATAACACCATAACATAATTAGACTTAAAAACATTCCTTAAATCAAATTAAATTTAATGTGGTTTGGCTATTTTTTAGTTAATTTTTTTTTTCGGTTCAGTTCAATATTTTAGTTAAAAATTGAATAGTTATTTTTTAAATTAAAAACTTCTCACTTCGGTTCTGATTTTTGGTTCAATTAGATTTTTTTAGTTTCAATTATTTTCACTTCGGTTCGGATTTTTTGTTCAATTAGATTTTTTTAGTTTCAATTATTATAATATTCACCCATATTTTCAGGTAATTATATTTAACTTGCCACCTAAGTTCTAATCTTTACTTATCTTTGGTAAGTAAGGGCATAAAAATTACATTTTGCTTTTTTCACCCCTTATCTTTAAAAAAAGAAGGTAAAATGAGGATGTGACTGAGCTCAATGGGACTTATGAAAAATGTGATTGACACCAACCTTTATGTGACTGCTCCGTGACTGAAGTTAATGTGACTGTGATTATGATTGAGCTCTATATAATTAAGTTAAAATGTAAATTATTTAAAATGTGATTGTGACTGAGGCCAATATGAGCTCCGACACATTTATTATAAGGACAATCACATTTTTTATAAGAACAAACATTTTTTCATATTGTATATCATGTGTGACAAAGCATTAGAGTTGATTTTGACCTTGCGAAAGTCCGAATTTAAGAGAGATTCATTTGATAAAATTTGAAAATATGAATTTATATATTATGATTTGAAGTCCGGATGAATGATATATGAATATTTGAAAATAACTGATCTGTAATCACCAATTTCTTATAAGTATAAGAATTTATAAATATTTCATGAAGTTAATCATAACTTAACACCAAAAATATAATAATGTAACAAATATAATATATATATAAAATAACAAAATAATATAATTAGACTTAAAAAATTCATTAAATCAAATTAAATTTAATTTAATTCAGTTCAGTTCATTTTTTAGTTATTTTTTTTATTTCGGTTCGATTCAATTTTTTAGTTAAAAAATAGAATAGTTATGTTTTAAAATTAAAAAATTATCAATTCCATTCGGATTTTTGGTTCGATTCAATTTTTTCAATTTCAATTATTTTTTTATTCACCCCTATTTTCATGTAATTATATTTAACTTACCACCTAAAGTGATAAAAATTACATTTTGCTTTTTTCACCATTTCTCTTAAAAAGGGAAGAGGGGAGGGGGGGGGGGGGTAAAATGAGAAAGATTCTTTGATGAAAATTGTAAATATGAATTTTACATATTATGATTTGGAGTCTGGATGAATGATATATGAATGTTTGAAATAACTGATCTGTAATCACCAAATTCTTATAATTATAATGGTCATTTTTACCCCTATTTTTAAAGTTGAAAGTTATTTAAGAAAAAAACTAAATTTAGCTCCTCTTACCTATGACATTTTAATTTTAATTTTTGTTTTGTTTTGTTTTTTATTTTTATTTTTAAGGGTAAACATATAATTATATTATTTTACCATGTATATTTATGTCACTTTATATGTGAAAACTAAATGCAACTTCTTTTTTTGTTCTTAAACTAAATTGAAATAGGCCTCTCAATTTTGGACTAAATAATAAATCACCCTATTATAAATTTAAATATATTATTAAGATTGGTGTATGGTGGTGTTGTTATAATACAATTAAATTTGATTGTCAACTATGATTTTCTCGAAAGCACGATTTTGTTATCTTTTAAAAGATATTTACTCTCACATATAATCTTATCAAGATACAATTGGAGAGTGTTTCTAATAAACTTAAATTATAACAATCAAAGAGGACTCTGTATGATTGAATTCTGATTAAGCAAATTAAAACGAAATTGAATTAATTTAACTGATGTTTATAATCAACTAATATTTATAATTAAAAATCTATCAAAACCTTATAAACCAGTTATGTGATGACGCATTTGAGATATTCAAACTTAAAATGAACCAAATTTACTTTCAAATTTTTTTAAAGAAAAAAACCCTATCTTCATAATACTTTTTTTTCAATCTTCATTTTTTAATCCTCTTATTTCCCCAAAATTAGATTCCAAATGAAAAATTAAATAGAGTTATTTGAAATCCAAATTATCCAATCGACACTCTCTTGGTGCTATCTGCATTATACCACATTTTGCTGATAAATGAGGGGCTGTGGCACAAGAAACACGTGAATGAGACGCGAAAAGTTGATGGATCACATAATTGAATGTATGAAAAATAATAAATAAATAAATAACCAAAATTGGTAATGGGAGGATATGATAATTGAAATGGTGAAAGCAATGTGTATGGATGAGCATTTGAAATTGTTGAAACCCACGTGATTCATAAGTGAAAATTCGAGTTTTGTTTAATAGCCCTGGGCACTATCGGATTCGGATCGGACCGAATCTGAATCCGATTCGATTCGATTCGATTAACTTGAATAAATTAAATCCGATAGGGTTCGATACTATTATCAAACTCGAACCGATTCGATCTGATAACTATCAAATCGAATCAGATTTGTTCGATCCGATTCGATAAGTTATCGGATCGGATCGGTTCGATTTGATAAAATAACCGAATTTAATAATTGATCCGAATTGAAGTTTGAAGATTGCTTCAATTCACTCGAAGACGAAGACGAAGAGTGAGGAGTGAACTGATTGAAGATGAAGACGAAGAGTGAGGAGTGAAAAAAATCTATATATACATGCAAACCATCAAAATCCAACCTTGAATGGCTTATATATACATGCAAACCATCAAAATCCAACCTTGAATTGATGATACATGCAAACATCTATCATCAATTCATCATCAATCTTACTGTTAAAAAAACATACATGCAACCAATAATCCAATATGGCAATATATACATGCAAACCATCAAAATCCAACCTTGAATGGCTTCCTAACTCGAAGACGATGACGAAGAGTGAGGAGTGAACTGATTCACTCGAAGACCGAGGTGATTGGCGAGGATTGAAGATTGAAGAAGAATTGAAGTTTGAAGATTGCTTCGAAATGGGCGAATGGCGATGGATGGTGGTTTCACGTATTGATGAAATTAGACCGAGGCGAAGATTGAAGAAGAATTTGAAGATTTGGCGATGGACGATGGTGGTTTGGTTTCAATTTGATGAAGATTTGAGACCTAATTTAAGTTAGGTTTATGGTTTCACGTATAAAACGACATCGTTTTGGAACTTCCAAAACGACGTCATTTTGGAAGTGCTTAACCCAAAAAATGGATCGGATCGGATCAGATTTTATCTGATCTGATCCAAAATCCGACGAATCGACTCATCGTGATTCGATCAGATTCGGTAGACAGATCCTATCCGATCCGATGCTCACTTCTATTGTTTAAGGTTTTGACCCTATGCGGAATTAGACACAATAATTTAAGATAAGTCATGATTATTGTTTATATGGATTACGAACATGCACCCTTAAGTCTATGCAACAATTAAATTAGAACAGCAAATAAAATCAACATAAAAATTTTGTTGACGAAGTGGAAAACTCGTGCAAGTAAAAAATACTCCGGGTATGTAGGTTACCAGCCAAATCTACTATAATAGAGAAAACTTACAGCGATGGTATAAGACCTATGGTGACAACTTTACTGACTCAAATACTTCTAGACTGTAATAACTCGAAGAACTCTTCGAGCCCGCACCAAGCGGACTTTTTCAGAACCTCTGAATTCTCTGAGTGGATCAACCTTGCGAACTCCCAACGCCGGAACTTCGACTACCGATCTTCCTTCTAAAGAACTCTAAAGGCTTAGAAAATTGGGTTAGGGTTTTGTTTCTGTGTTGATGGTCAGTCAAAGGAATCTCAACAAAATGAAGAAAACAAGATGAACAATAAAGTCTTCGAGGTGAATTTTCTTGCAGGTTGAAAACAAAAGATGATATTGCTATGAATAATGTATTTTCAACAATTGATAAGGTGGCTATATGTTTGTTTACATAGGTAGGGTAAATATAGGCCTTTCCTTGTGCAAAACTGGCTAAAAAACGCGTCCAAAATAACCCAGTCCCGTAATTTCATTCGAACACAAGTCGAATGCACACTATTCCATAAACTCGTTTGAACGCAGTCTCGAACGCAAACACACTAGAAGATTTCATTCGCACGGGAAGAAGAACGCATTACGCACGAGAGCCTAGTGCCAAGTTTCGTTTGAACCCAAACACGAACGTGACAAGAATGCAACTCATTCAAACACAAACACATATGCAGTGCTAACGTATATCTAATATCTTCACGTACATATGCAAATACTAGTCTAATTGTTCCGAGATCTTCAAGACTCATTACAACTCAATTGAACTTATTTTGTTACGGACATTGCCAACAAAAATGGAATTAACAATCTCCCTATTTGGCATTTCATGATAAAACTACCTAATATAAAGACTTCGGTAAAAGATGTTGGGGTTTTGGGCGATGGGGCGCAGCGGAAGCGCGGGTTCGGGCGAAATCGTATTTTAAAACTTTTTCAAAATACCAAATAAATTATTCAATATCTAATATGAATAATTTATTCATATTTCACCTAAACCTATTTATTCAATATCAAATATTGACATAAACATAGTTGAAAACTCGCGAAACTTTTACGAAAACAGTTTTTCCGCACAATTGCCTAAAACACGTTTTTTGACCAAACCGACTACCCGACACTTATGGAAACTGTCCAGGTCAGCTCCAATAGTGTCGGGGCAGTACATGGGCTGCCCAAATAGATTCACTGTTTGGACAGCCGTCACCCAGTTGGCTCAAAATCACCCGGTAACATCGTTTTTGGCCGTTTTCACTTATTTCAAGTCGGAAACAATTTCTTGGCAATTATGCCAACTCCCAAAACACATCCAAAATTACCATCTTCTCAGATTTTGACACGTGTCCCCGGCGCATGTTAGCATGGAGCGACGCACGTTAGGCGTCGCGACGCGATAAATTACCATTTTCCCTTTTGTGTCATTTTTTCACTGTTTTGGCTCCAAATCACCTCCAGAATGTCCTCAAACTTTATTTATCTACAAAATAACACAAAACACATTAAAATATTCACAAAACTCAAGAAACTACACAAAATATTAGGTCAAATGAGTGGGAAATAGTGATATATTTACCACTCATCACACCCCCAAACCTAACATTTTACTAGTCCTCGAGCAAAACATAAAACCATAAAAATAAAATTAAGCTAAGCCACTTTCGTAGGGATCACGGTTGCATTTGGCGTATGCAACAAGCCTTTAAACCCCTAGGTGTCCCTAGTGGACGAGTTGTAGTCTCGTGAGGGTTCACATCAATGATACCCACAAACATTTTACAAAAGTAAAAAGATAGTAAAACTAATGCACACAAAAGAAAAAAGACAAGAGAAAAGAGAATAAAGAAGTTAGTGACTAATCAGGTGAAACTTCTACTCCAAGTCACTAGTTGTTTTCTTTATTACTAAATTACCAAATAAGTAAATTCTCCGATTATATTTACCATTCTCCATATACACAACCAACAAAATATTAATCAACTCATTTTTGCCCACAACAGTCACAAGTGCAGTTGATAAAAGAGTAATATTTTTGTCCTACAGTTTTATCAGAATTCACACCTTTTTGCAGCAATGGAATAATTTTTCTGATATTTTCTGATTTTTTTCTTTGATTTTTGATTTTTTTTATTTATTTATATACAATATCTTCCATCTATGTAGCGAGCTTTGGGCCAGTGACTCCCAAACCAGTTGGCTTTATGGCACTAGGTGTTAAGACACCCCTACAGACTTAATTACTCAGACTTCAGATATATATATTTTTTCAACATCCTTGATCAATGTAGCGAGCTTTGGGTCAGTGACTCCCAAACCAATTGGCTTTAGGGCACTAGGTGTTAAAACACCATTTCAGACTTAATAACTCGGATCTCAGATATGTTTTTTTTACTCCAATGTTTTTTGAGATGTTTCCTCCAATTAAACTAGAGCACTGAATATTACAAACTTTTCAATTACAGCTTATGTCCGTATGTTACCATGCATGTTGATAATACCTGCCAACTGAGCATATGAAGATCAATTTTAGTCAATTTTATGGAGAATTCACAGAATTTAGGATTCTGTCCCGGAAAAATTTTCAGATTAAAAACCTTTATTATTCATCTGAGTGAACAGAGAGCTCCTTCGTATTTCAGCCCTAATTTTTTCATACATTCTCTAATTTTTATAAATTTTATATCATCAGAAATCTAAGACCGAGACCTACAACTTCCTTTTTTGAAATTTATCTAAATTCAGATAAGAACTAAGTCAAAACGTATCATTTTCGTGACTGCTACAGTAAATTCCGTGGCTGCCTCATGATTTAGCCACTTGGCATGATTTTAACTATTTCTTTCAACAAAAAATCAACCCCAAGTATAAATACTCTTACTATTCATTCATCTGTCCAAAAGAAGAAGCAAAAAACTTGGATGTAGACTTCCTCATGCCATGAACAATCTTCAAGCTCTTCTTTATTTCTCAAGCCAAATTTGAAGGTTCTTAGCTCATTCTCCATGAAAGTAAGCTTCTAACTCTATTTCTTCTATCATTTTCAGTTTTAAGCAAGAAAAATAAAGGCTCTAAATTCATCCATAAGGAACCCTAGAATTTCATTTTGTATTTTAGCTCTAATATTATTTGTAGTATGCAATTGTTAGCATTTGGTGTTGGATTGAGCATGAATTGAGCTTCTTTTTATAAATGCCTAATTTTTTCTCTAAGGATACGGGACTGGCCGAATTTTCTTTTTGAATAATGGGGGTTGTCTTGTATTTTTGATGATTAAATGATTTTAGTGCACATGTTTGGATGATGTTTTAGCTCGTATCATGCTGTGTTGTGATGAAATCTTCAAGAGAGTAAAATTTTTCTTTGGTTTAATACTTAGTGATATGATGAGTGGAAAATATATCAATATTTACCGCCATGTTGACCTAATATTTTGTATGGTTTCTCGGGTTTTATGAACGTTTTGATGTGTTTTTATTTGTTTTGCAGATAAATAAAATTTCGGCACTCAATGGAATGCAACCTGCCGACACGCGTCATCACCACGTTATCATGTACGTCATCATCGCGTAATCATGACGTCAGCATCGCGATGCCAATCCTTCACGTGTCGGGACGCCGAGCTAATAATTTAGTGTGACGATAATCGTGTACACGTGTCAAGCATCGACGCCGCGCGACGCACAAGGTCAAATTTTGCCTATAAATTGAAGCTGATTTCATTTTCGAAATTCATACTTTCCTTAAGGTTCTTAATAAGGATTTAAGGATTGTATCTTATTTGTATATATTAATAGTAATGTTCTTTTATTTTTAATAGTAGTAATAATAGTTTGTTTATTTTATCTTTCTTTTATGTTTAGTAGTTAATTTTCATTGAGGGAAGAGTGAAACTTTTATTATGATAATTTAGATTAATCTCCCTTAAATTATAATATATAAATTATCTTAAAACCTGACTTAATTGGATATCGCCTTTATGGTCAGTTGAACTTAATTAAATTAATTTTAACCTGACTTAATTGGATACCGCCTTTATGGTCGGTTGGAATTAATTAAAAATCTAACTTAATTAGGATACCGCATGTATGGTCGGTTGGTAATATAATGCAAATTTATATATTATAATAAGATAGATTTCTAAATTTGAAATAGTAAAGGTGGATCCCCTAACCCCATCATTTTATTTTTAATCTAGGGAAGTGATGAAGCACAATATTCACGAGTTTGATAATTGATTTTATTTATATAATGGGTAATATAATGCAAATTTATATATTATAATAAGAGAGATTTCTAAATTTGAAATAGTAAAGGTGGATCCCCTAACCCCAGCATTTTATTTTTAATCTAGGGAAGTGATGAAGCACAATATTCACGAGTTTAATAATTGATTTTCTTTATATAATGGGTAGTACTTTAGGCTTGTTTATTGAATCTTAAGCTTAATGCTTTTTTTTGCCCGATCACCAATAAGATTGATGTGGTAAACTTAAAATGAACTTGGAAAAGAGATTTTAGGTTTCAGCCTTAGATTCAATAGCTCACGATCTCACTTTAGGGGAGATTTTCTTCCAGGATAGGAATATACCTGTCTGGCGTGGGTAGCCACAATTGGAACTTGAACTTAATGAATTCAAGTAACTTGATTAACATAGAAATATAGTTAATTGAGTTACTTTGGGTGTTTGCATCTGACTATCGGAAGAGGCTTATGCATATCTTCGTGTTCCAGGTTAACAAACTAATTTATTACACATATATAACATAATCTATTCATCCTTAGTATAATATTGTGTGAAATCACAACCCTAGATGTTTGTTTTCTTTATTATTATTTTCCTTTATTTTTATTTTATATTTTTATTTATGTAATCAACTCCACATTCAACCAACCAATCAAGCAATCATTCTCTTCTCATCCTAATTAGATACTTGTAAATAAATAGACTCAATAATTAATAACAATAGTAGAAATTATGTCATAGTGGGATCAATATTTTTATACTACTTGAGCGATACGTGCGCTTGCGTTACGTGTGTGATTTCACCGATCAAGTTTTTGGTGCCGTTGCCGGGGACTTATTTTTCTTACGTTATTAATTTTGAAGCTATCTACTTTACTTGTATATAATTTTCTTTATTTTTATCTTTAATTTTTATTTGTTTCTTTTATTTCAGGTGGTTGAAAATGGATCATTATTGGGCGATGAAAGCATTTCGAATTTTAAGAGGTTAAGATACACCCCATATCAGGGAGCAGCAGTCTGGTTTTCTGAGGCCTATTGTCCAGTCCAACAACTATCCGTGGATGTCAGAGAGAAATAACAAAACATTTGCTCAACCATTTCATAGATGTGAGATATGTGACGGTAACACCTTAGAGATCATTGTATATACAATTACAATTCAGGGTGGCAGAATTTTCAAAATCCTTCATGGTACGATGAACCAACATATTTCACTGTACCATATTCTCCATATTATCCACCATCAACTTATGATCTTCAAGAACCAGAACCATCAGAGATAAAACAGTTGATGGACATGCTCAAGAAACGGGAAGAATAATTTACTAACATGTTTGAGATGCTCAAGAAACAAGATGCAGAACTTAATGCAAAATTTCAGAGACAAGCAGCAATCATACAAATAATGACAGATCAAGTGAGACAATTAATAGAAAACCATAGCTACATACCTCACATAACCTTTTTAGATGACATTGATGCAGCCTTCGAGTACCAAGCATTTCACGATGACACCTTAATCGAGATAGAGGCTGAACAATATCAAGAGTCAGAGGTATCAGTTCAGGAGCTCGAACATGAAGAATCTCAATTTGATCTGGATAATTCTGTGGTCGTTGATTGTAATTTTAAGGAGAAATAAACAGAAGAGCTACCCGAACTGTTCATACCAACCACAGAGGATGAAGGCCTACAGACAGACATATCTTTACATCCTCAGGTTGACACTTATGGAGCATGCATTTCACAAATGACAGATGAAGAGCTAAACGATGAAATGTTGAAATACATATGTGATGAAATAGTGGAGCAAAATGAAGAATAAATGGAAGAGCAAGTGTCTGGCCATATTGAAAATCTCACGACTTCAGGAGAAACATCACTGTATTGGGGAGTACACATCAAGGACACCACCCAGAAGCTTGACAGAATGGAACAACTATTTAAAGTCAAGCACCATACGAGACCTCCTAATTTATTTTCATTTCTTTTACAGACCACTGAAGCGACAATGTTTAAAAAGGTTGCACGAGCACTGAATAAGACAAAATTCTTTTGGTCACCTCATAGTTGGAAGAGACCCTTCAAAAGCAACGCTAATGGGATTTTCCTCAATCGGACATCCAAAACCACACTGAAGCCTCCTTGATGGATGGACTTCAGTCACATCTGGCTAAAGACGTAAAATTTAGCGCTAACAGGGAGACAATCCATGCAATTTTTATTATTTTTGTATTTTATGTACACATGTTGTAGTATTTTTAATTTTGTGTGTTATTTTTCCAGGGAAAACACAGACGGAGCACTTAAAGCAGAGCAGGCCATCACGAAATAAAGTTTGACAAACTCGCGAAGATAAAAATTCAATCCAGTAGAGACGGTAGAGTAAGGAGTCAACTCTTGATACGCATCCTAGTGGATATATTCGTCAAAAGACTTGATTTTGTTAAAAAAAAACTCGTGACGCTACACAACATGCCCGAGTCACGACGCAAATGAGACCGAAGGTGGCACTTTGCTAAGCCTTTGGCTTCATGACACATAAATTCATCACGTCGCGACGCGTCAACCAAACACATGAACATCCCAAAATTTAGGGTTACGCGTCGCGAAGCGAAGCAATCTGTATCGCGACGCGCATACGATTTCAGGCCTCAAAACCAGCAGCCACATGCCATTTTCTTCACATTTCTTCGTCATTATCTCTCATTTTCACTCCATTTTCTCTCAATTTCTTCCACAAATCTATCATTCAAATCGCCAAATATCTCACCCACCCACGAATTCACTTCCCAAACACTAAAAAAACGAAACTCAACCTTCATTCTCACAGATTTGGGACACAATCACTCTCCATTTCGCATGTAGGACTCGGATTTGGGGATACACACTCGCAAATCAGGTACCTTCATTCCTCTTCTCTCCATTTTCTTTATTCTTTATTTGTTTGTGCAAATTTTTGAGTAGTTGTTGTGATAAAGTTTTGGTGTTTGTGGCGGTTGTATTGACAAATTCGTATATTTGGGGGTGAAGGTGATTTGTGAAGTGTTAGTTTAGTGTGATAAAATTGGGAAATCTTGAAAATTAGGGGAAATTCTGCCAAGATTTTTAATAAAATTAAAATGGCCCCTAAGAGAACGCGAACCTCAGCGGCATCCAGATCAAGTTACAATGCAAAAAAATTTGTGTCGGCAGCTACTGAGCATCGATATGAAAAGGGGATGTGATAAAAAATCCCGATTATGGAGAGGGTTTTGACATTAACCCTAGACAGTTTCCCCAGATAGATAGTATTATCGCCACCAGGCACTGGCATAAGCTTTGCTAATAGCCTAACCCAGCCTGTATACCCGTTGTCTGTGAGTTCTACGCCAATGCTTACGAGCATCAGGCGTACCAGGTGTCAGTTAGAGGTCAACATATGATGTTTGATAGATTCATAATTAATAGGTATTATGAGTTGCCCGATTTGGAATTAGATGATTATACAGCAGCCATGGAGCATCTAGATATGACTCATCTAACACAAACATTTTTCATCCCCAATATTGTATGAGATATGAGCAGCAACGAGGAATATTTGAAGATGAGCTCACGATATCTTAAACCAGATGTCAGAGTTTGGTTTCATTTCCTTACCCGCATATTACTGCCAGACACCCATATCACCAAAGTAACTAAATAACGAATGATCATGTTATATTCTCTACTGGAGGGACATACCATTGATGTGGGTGGGCTGATATCGACCAATATAGTTTTGGCAGCACGCTCTACACAAATTGGCCTGTTGTACTGCAACTTAATTACAAACTTATGCACACTGGCCAAGGTGCTCATGGACTCTAGGGAAGAAATGATGCAGCCCACCACTGCATTGACCATTGAAATTATCCAACAACTTTGAGCAGAGAGGCCTGCATAGGCCGGTTCTTCCTCGACACATGCTGCTCCACAAACCGCAACCTCAACCTGCCCGGCGACTATCGCGATCCTGTTCTCTGACACATCACGTAGAACGAATGGAATCTCACATTGACTTTATCGTTCAAGATAGCTTGTCCACGAGGCAATTGCTTCAACAAATGGTTCGCCATCTCAACATTAGTGATGAGCAGATTCCAGTATTCCCTTAAATTATAATATATAAATTATCTTAAAACTTGACTTAATTGGATACCGCCTTTATGGTCGGTTGGACTTAATTAAATTAATTTTAACCTAACTTAATTGGATACCACCTTTATGATCGGTTGGAATTAATTAAAAATATGACTTAATCAGGATACTGCATGTATGGTCAGTTGGTAATATAATACAAATTTATATATTATAATAAGGGAGATTTCTAAATTAGAAATAGTAAAGGTGGATCCCCTAACCCTCAATATTTTATTTTTAATCTATGGAAGTGATGAAGCACAATATTCACGAGTTTAATAATTGATTTTCTTTATATAATGGGTAATACTTTAGGCTTGTTTATTAAATCTTAAGCTTAATGGTTCTTTTTGCCTGATCACCAATAAGAATGATGTGGTAAACTTAAAATGAACTTGGAAAATAGATTTTAGGTTTCAGCCTTAGATTCAATAGCTCACGATCTCACTTTATGGGAGATTTCCTTCTAGGATAGGAATATACCTGTCGGGCACGAGTAGCCACAATTGGAACTTGAACTTAATGAATTCGGGTAACTTGGTTAATAAAAGAATATAGTTAATTGGGTGTTTGCATCTGACCATCGGAAGAGGCTTATGCATATCTTCGTATTCCAAGTTAACAAACTAATTTATTACACATATATAAGAGAATCTATTCATCATTAGTATAATATTATGAGGAATCACAACCTTAGATGTTTGTTTTCTTTATTATTAATTTCCTTTGTTTTTATTTATTTAATCAAATCCACTTTCAACTAACCAATCAAGAAATCATTCACTTCTCATCCTAATTAGATACATGTAAATAAATAGAATCAATAATTAATAACAACAGTAGAAATTAATTCCTTGTGGGATCGATATTTTTATACTACTTGAGCGATACGTGCGCTTGCGTTACGTGTGTGATTTCACCGATCATGATATCTAAGGGCTGTTTGTTAATTTTATTTGATAAGGAATGCTCTTAGTTGAAGAGTTGAGATGATGTTAAAACATGAATTTAGTTTAGTTATGTTGAAAAGCTTCAAAGTGGCTATAAGGCCTCATTGGCCGAATCTTGCTAGAGTGTTAGGTGAATGTTTTTATGATTTTTGAATATGAAAGATAATGATTTATGTTTATCAATGTGTTCTGTGTGTGTTGCTTGAGGATTAAGATGAAAAAAATCCAAGTTGGCTTTAAACCCCTTTTGTCGAAATTCATTATGTGTGTAGGGATGATACTTTATTACTTTGAGGATTATTGCGGATGTTTTATGATTAAATGTGATGTGTTAGTATGAGTTGTATTGATTATGTAGAGAAAAGTTCAAAAGTGGTAAAACTAGTGTCTTGGCTAAATGGTGTTCATGTGTTGGAAAGCTGATCTTGTGATAATGATGATGAGTGATGAGTGATATTTATATCACTATTTCCCACTCATTTAACTTAATATTTTGTATAGTTTCTTGATTTTTATGAACGTTTTGATGTGTTTTATTGTTATCTTGCAGATAAATAAAGTTTGGACAGCACTGGAGGCAATTTGGGGCAAAACCGGACAAAATGCGTCAACAGGGATATTTTCGTCTTTTACGCGTCGCGACGCTGAAACACTGCGCGCCGCGACGCCCAGCGTGAGCCGAATCTGCTAACATGCGCCTGGTCAACGGTCACCATTTGAGAAGTTTTGACTTTGCTAAAATGCACCGTGCCACGTGTCACCATCAAAGCCGATCTGCTAACATGCGCCGTGCCACGTGTCATCATCATATGCTGCCGACACTCAGACTTGACACGTGTCGCCTCGTCATCAGCCACATCATCATCGGTCAACAAGTCAACCTCGCCACGTGTCATGCCACATCATCGTCCACGTCAGCAGGTCAACCGAGTCAACATGCCACGTCAGCCTCAGCCAATCATAACTTGACACGTGTCGCCACGTGTCGCAATCCTATTGTGCCGACAAGTGAACAGTCAGCCGCCACGCCACGTCATGCCACGTCATCGCCACGTCGTCGCCGCGTCAGCATGACGTCATCAATGACGTCATCACAATCATTGAGTCTTAACCGCATTGACACGTGTCGCGTGAACAGTAAGCCGCCTTGCTACGTGTCGTCTCCTCAGCGTGCCACGTCGACGAATCCAGCGTCGCGACGCGCAGATACTTGGCGTCGCGACGCGCGAACAGTGAAAAATTTTGCTATAAATAGAGGCGAATTTTCAGTTTTTTACACACCTCTCTCTCTCTTAATTTCTCTCTCTTGGAGAGTTTTTCTCTCTCTAGAATTTTTATTTTTATTTTTTTATTTTTAGTTTTGTAAATAATTTTAATTACTTTTTGTAATAATAGTAATTTAATTTTTATTTTTACTTTTTAATTTACAGTTTTTACTATTCACCATGTTGAATTAACTTTTTCAGCTAGGTGAAAGGTAATTCTTCTACTATTGCTATTTAGATTAATCTCCCTTAAAAATAATATATTCACTATTTAAAATATTGACTTATAAAGGAATACCGCTATATTGGTCGGTTGGTAATTTAATTTTAATCTGTTTTAACCTGACTAATCAAGGATACCGCCAGACTGGTCGGTTGGTAAATTTATTTTTGGTTCGCCTTAATGGCTGGTTGGACTTAATTTGACTTAATCCGGATACCGCCAGACTGGTCGGTTGGTAAATTTAACACAAGTTTATATATTATTTTATGGGAGATATCTAAATTAGTAGTAGTAAAAGTAATTCCTTTTACCTTAGCATTTTATTTTATTTTAATTTACTTTTCATATTTTTATTTTATGTATTTTATTTTTATAGTCCTAGTTATGTGTTAGTTAATTAGGGGTTGTGATGACTTTTAATATCACCGGTTTATAAGGGATTATTTTATAGTTGGGTAATTTAAAGGTTTATTTATTAAGTCTTAAGCTTAATGCTTCTTGTTGTCTGATCACCAATAAGATTGATATGGTAAATCTAAAATGAACTAGACATAGGGATTTTAGGTTTCAGCCTTAGATTAATAGCCCACGATCTTCCTTGAGGATAGATAACCCTTTAATAGATTTCCTTACAGGATAGGAATATACCTGTAGGCGGGGGTAGCCATAATTGGAACTTAAACTTAATGAATCCAGATAATTTGGTTGACATAGACATTGGTTCAATTGGGTTAACTGGGTATTTGTGTCTGACCATTGACAAAGGCTTTTACATAATTTAGTGTTCCAGGTTAGTAAACTGATTTATTACACAAACATAAAATAATCACTTCATCTTTTAAATGATATTAAAGAAATTCACAACCTTATATCTTTTTATCTTTATTTTCCTTAGTATTTTCTTTTATCTTTTTATTTATTTATTTAGCAAATCTACAATCAACCAAATCAATCAAGCAATCAATTCCATTCTCTCTCCTCTTTAATTAGATATTTGTAAATAAATAGATTCAATAATTAATAACAACAGTAGGAATTAAGTCCTCGTGGGATCGATATTTTTATACTACTTGAACGATACGTGCGCTTGCGTTGCGTTATACGTGTGTGTTTACGCCGGTCAAGTTTTTGGTGGCGCCGTTGCCGGGGACTTATATTTCTTGAGTTGTTAATTTTGAAGCTATCTAATTTACTTATATCTAATTTTCTTTATTTTTATCTGTAATTTTATTTCTTTCTTTTGATTTCAGGTGATTGAACAAATGGAACATTACTGGGAGATTGAAAGATTACGTGCTTTACAAGAAGATACACCCCAAATCTGGGAGCAACAGTCCGGTTTTCTGAGGCCTGTTGTCGAGCCCAACAATTATCACTGGATGCCAGAATCAAACAATATTACATTTGCTCAACAGAACTCAATGTGGAGATGTGACATATGTAATGGTGACCACCCAAGCGATTATTGCAATACAACTACCATCCAGGGTGGCAAAACTATCAAGATCCTTCATGGTACGAAGAACCATCACATTTCACAGAACCACATTTTCATCTTATCCACCATCTTCATTCGATCCTTATCAAGAACCAGAACCATCAGAGGAAGATCAATGATTCACATGTTCAAAGAACATACAGCTCAATTTGATGCACAATTTCAGAGTCAAACAGAATCCATACAGAGAATGACAGATCAAATCAGACAATTCACAGAAAACCATAACTATATACCTCAAGAATCATTTTCAGATGACACTGATGAAGCCTTCGAATACCAATCATTTCACAATGACACTTCAACAGAGGAGGAGGCTGAGCAGTATCAACAACCAGATGTATCAGTTCAGGAACTTGAACCGGCAAATTCTCGATTTGATTTCTATTATTCAGATTCTGACGAGGATGAAGCTGAAACATTTGTACCAACTGCATCAAAAATTGAGGATGGAATTCTGTATCCTCAAAATGAAGATCTTGGAGAATGCTTTGCAAAAATGTTTGAAGAAGATCTACTTGAGCCAATCATTTCACCCGAATCAGAGGATGAAGACCTAATGTCTCACTCATCTTTTCATCCTCAGGTGGAGCAAGAAACAGAGCAAATGGAGGAGCAACTGTCAGAACTTAATAAAGATCCAGAGCATTCAGGAAAAACATCGCTGTTTTGGGGAGTGCGAATTAAAGATATCACCCAGAAACTTGACAGAATGGAACTTCCATTCCAACTCAAACACCATACGAGACCTCCTAATTTTCTTTCTTTCTTTGCAGGAACCATTGGAACAATAAGGAGCAAAAAGGTGGCACAAGCACTGAATGAGAAAAAATTATTTCTGCCACTTTTCCGTTGGAAGAGACCCTTCAAAAGCAATGCTCACGGGATTGTCCTTAATCGGACATCCAAAACGACATTGAAACCTCCTTAACAGATAGATTTTAGTCACGTCTGGCTGAAGACGAAAAATTTAGCGCTAGCAGGGAGGCAACCCATGTAATTTTGTTGTAATTTATTTTTCATATTTTGTGTGAACTTTTTAATTTTTTGTGTTAGTTTTGCAGGAAAAATTAAAAACGGAATTTTTCAGGACAAAAGAGGCCAGTACAAGCGGGATTTTCAAAATAAAAATTTGACAAAATCACGAAGATACAAAGTCAATCCAGAAGAGACGGCCGAGTAAGGAGTCACCTTTTGAGACGCGTCCCTATGGATTTATCCGTCGCAAGACATGATTTTGCCAAAAAAAAAAAAAAAAAAAAAAAATTACCGAGAGTCGCGACGCCACCAATTTCAGCGTCGCGACACTGGTTTGTTTAGAAAGGCCCAAAACAGCAGCCCCAAGATAGATTTCATTCATCTTCTTCTTCTCTCAACAGCCACGGAGTCAAACCCAACAGAGATCAGAAGCCGAATCATCACCACCAACACCACCACCATAACTCATGATTAAAACACCACAAGCTTCGCCGAACCCGTCACTCTGCCAAGCCCTCATCACCAACCGTAACCACTCACCGAGAACAAACAAACCGAGACCCACCAGCCACCATCAAACCGAGATCCAAACTGACACAACCGCAACTTAACCTCACCAGCCTTCGCCGAGCCCACCAAAACCGAACCAGCCAACCCAAGCCGAGATCTACAAACTGAGAACAAGCCAAGGCAAACCCAGAACCACCGCGAACCATCCTTACCGAAACCTTCATCACCGGTTCTGAGCACACCATCTGGCCGAATTACCCACCACGAATCCATTACCAGAGCTGTGACCCACTTCCAAGACATCAACTGAGAACCAATAGAAGCCGAGATCACCACTGCCAGCAACTGATTCGGCCAAGTCACAACCGAGCAACACACACCAGAAAACTGAACCAACCCACAGCCGAAACCAGAAGCCACCGCCGTGAACCAAACCGAGAGTCACCAGAAGCCGAGCCACATAGCCCAACCCACAACCAAGTCACAACCAATCCGTATCCTCACTGCCAAAATCAAAACTAATTTTACGGTAATGATTTGATAAAAATTTGATTTGGTAATTGGGTAAACTAAAAAAAAAAAAAAAAAAAAAATTAATTGTGATTTGGTTGATTATGACTGTGGATTGGATTACGAAGTGTTGATTGTTGGTAGTTTGATTCGTAGTCGTGGGGGCGAAGAGTTGAATTGGGGTGTTTGTGGCATTTGATAGATTTAGGTTGTGTTGGATAATCAAAAATTCAGGGGAGACTCTGTTGGATTTTTCTGAAAAATACCAAAGTTGAGATTTGATTGATGATAATTTTTTAGGGTGAATTTTGGGGAAAGTTTGAGTTTTTAAAGGTGATTCTGCCAAAATTTTTAATGAAAAATGGTCAAATAACAATCGTGGTAAGAATCGTAATTTGGACATAAATCTTTATCGGTAATTTTTCCTGTAAAATTTCAGCTGATCAGGTATTACCTTCTAACTCTTCTTCTACTGTTTAAGACATTGAGGACAATGTCTCATTTAGGTTTGGGGGAGGGAATTAGTTGATTAGTACCTTGTTTTAGTAGTATGTTATTTTATTTTTAGTTCAAATTTTTCGAAAAATACAAAAAAATTGAAAAATTTTCAAAATTACAAAATATTTTGCATTTTTGTGTTTTTATTTGACTAAAAAGGTGAAATTGGTAAAAGATAGCCGAGTAAGGAATTTCCGCTCCTGAGACGTATCTCAAACCTATTTCGAAATAAGTTAATTTTTGTTTATTTCCTTTTAAATTATTTAATTTGTGAATTCTCCTTAACACTGACTAAAATGAATCTTCATATGTTCAGTTGACAGGTATTATGAACTTACATGGAAACATACAGTCATGAGCTAAAATTGAAAAGTTTGTAATATTCCGTGCTATAGTTTAATTGGAGGAAGCATCTCAAATAGTGATGGAGTAAAAAAAAAAAAAAAAAAAAAAAAAAAAAAAACGTCCGAGATCCGAGTTATTAAGTCTGTAAGGGTGTTTTAATACCTAGTGCCCTAAAACCAACTGGTTTGGGAGTCACTGGCCCAAAGCTCGTTACATGGATCGAAGATGCTGCAAAAATATATATATATATCTGAAGTCTGAGTAATTAAGTTCGTAGGGGTGTCTCAACACCTGGTGCCCTAAAGCCAACTGGTTTGGGAGCCACCGACCCAACATCGCTACATAGACGGAAGGTATTGTATAAAAATAAAAAATAGAAAAAAATCAAAGAAAAAATCAGAAAAATCAGAAAATTATTCCATTGCTACAAAAAGGTGTGAAATCTGATAGAACTTTAGGACAAAAATATTACTCTCTTATCAACTGCACTTATGACTGTTGTGGGCAAAAATGAGTTGATTAATATTTTGTTGGCTGTATATATGGAGAATGGTAAAAAAATAATCGGAGAATTTACTTATTCGGTAATTTAGAAAGAAACAAAACAACTAGTAACTTGGATTAGAATTTTCACCTGATTAGTCATTAACTTCTTTATTCTCTTTTCGCTTGTCTTTTTGCTTTTGTGTGCATTAGTTTTAATACCTTTTTACTTTTGTAAAATGTTTTGTGGTATCATTGCTGTAAACCCTCACGAGACTACAACTCGTCCACTAGGGACACCTAGGGGTTTAAAGGCTTGTTGCATATGCTAAATGCAACCGTGATCCCTACGAAAATGGCTTAGTTAAATTTTGTTATGTTATTTTATTTTGTATTTTGCTCGAGGACTAGCAAAATGTTAGGTTTGGGGGTGTGATGAGTGATATTTATATCACTATTTCCCACTCATTTAACTTAATATTTTGTATAGTTTCTTGAGTTTTATGAACGTTTTGATGTGTTTTATTGTTATCTTGCAGATAAATAAAGTTTGGACAGCACTGCAGGCAATTTGGGGCAAAACCGGACAAAAATGCGTCAACAGGGATATTTTCGTCTTTTACGCGTCGCGACGCTGAAACACTGCGCGCCGCGACGCCCAACGTGAGCCGAATCTGCTAACATGCGCCTGGTCAACGGTCAACCATTTGAGAAGTTTTGACTTTGCTAAAATGCACCGTGCCACGTGTCACCATCAAAGCCGATCTGCTAACATGCGCCGTGCCACGTGTCATCATCATATGCTGCCGACACTCAGACTTGACACGTTTCGCCTCGTCATCAGCCACATCATCGGTCAACAAGTCAACCTCGCCACGTGTCATGCCACATCATCGTCCACGTCAGCAGGTCAACCGAGTCAACATGCCACGTCAGCCTCAGCCAATCATAACTTGACACGTGTCGCCACGTGTCGCAATCCTATTGTGCCGACAAGTGAACAGTCAGCCGCCACGCCACGTCATGCCACGTCATCGCCACGTCAGCATGACGTCATCAATGACGTCATCACAATCATTGAGTCTTAACCGCATTGACACGTGTCGCGTGAACAGTAAGCCGCCTTGCTACGTGTCGTCTCCTCAGCGTGCCACGTCGACGAATCCAGCGTCGCGACGCGCAGATACTTGGCGTCGCGACGCGCGAACAGTGAAAAATTTTGCTATAAATAGAGGGCGAATTTTCAGTTTTTTACACACCTCTCTCTCTCTTAATTTCTCTCTCTTGAGAGAGTTTCTCTCTCTAGAATTTTTATTTTTATTTTTTTATTTTTAGTTTTGTAAATAATTTTAATTACTTTTTGTAATAATAGTAATTTAATTTTTAATTTTTACTTTTTACAGTTTTTACTATTCACCATGTTGAATTAACTTTTTCAGCTAAGGTGAAAGGTAATTCTTCTACTATTGCTATTTAGATTAATCTCCCTTAAATAATATATTCACTATTTAAAATATTGACTTAATAAGGAATACCGCTATATGGTCGGTTGGTAATTTAATTTTAATCTGTTTTAAACCTGACTAATCAAATACCGCCAGACTGGTCGGTTGGTAAATTTATTTTTGGTTCCGCCTTAATGGCTGGTTGGACTTAATTTGACTTAATCCGGATACCGCCAGACTGGTCGGTTGGTAAATTTAACACAATTTATATATTATTTTATGGGAGATATCTAAATTAGTAGTAGTAAAAGTAATTCCTTTTACCTTAGCATTTTATTTTATTTTATTTTACTTTTCAGTATTTTTATTTTATGTATTTTATTTTTATAGTCCTAGTTATGTGTTAGTTAATTAGGGGTTGTGATGACTTTTAATATCACCACCGGTTTATAAGGGATTATTTTATAGTTGGGTAATTTAAAAGTTTCTTTATTAAGTCTTAAGCTTAATGCTTCTTGTTGTCTGATCACCAATAAGATTGATATGGTAAATCTAAAATGAACTAGACATAGGGATTTTAGGTTTCAGCCTTAGATTTAATAGCCCACGATCTTCCTTGAGGATAGATAACCCTTTAATAGATTTCCTTACAGGATAGGAATATACCTGTAGGGCGGGGGTAGCCATAATTGGAACTTAAACTTAATGAATCCAGATAATTTGGTTGACATAGACATATGGTTCAATTGGGTTAAACTGGGTATTTGTGTCTGACCATCGACAAAGGCTTTTACATAATTTAGTGTTCCAGGTTAGTAAACTGATTTATTACACAAACATAAAATAATCACTTCATCTTTTAAATGATATTAAAAGAATTCACAACCTTATATCTTTTTATCTTTATTTTCCTTAGTATTTTCTTTTATCTTTTTATTTATTTATTTAGCAAATCTACAATCAACCAAATCAATCAAGCAATCAATTCCATTCTCCCTTTAATTAGATATTTGTAAATAAATAGATTCAATAATTAATAACAACAGTAGGAATTAAGTCCTCGTGGGATCGATATTTTTATACTACTTGAACGATACGTGCGCTTGCGTTATACGTGTGTGTTTACGCCGGTCAATGAGATATTGGTTCATGTATCTAGAAATGTTTTAGCATGATTCTATGTTATTTGGTGTTGAGAATTTTAAGATTTTGAATTTTCTGTCTTGGCCGATTGTAGGGTGTTGTTGTGAGGTATTTATGCTTTGTATATTTGATGATCATTCATGTAGTAGGAAATGTTATAGCATAAGACATGTTGAAATACTGATGAAAGTTTCATAACTTGGTTTATTTTCCTTATGGTCAAATTATGGGTAAAAAAGAGGAAATTGTTTTTATGTTTAAATTATTTTAAGGATAATAGCTAATGATTAAGTATTTGGTGGTATTATGGTTTGAGTGACTTTTGAATTTAAATTGGAAACTTAAATAGTGCAAGTGAGTGTGATGCTGAGATTTATATTGGTTAAACTTGGTGAGTAGTTTGCTTAAAGTGTGATGCTGGCAAGTTGAAGAATATATTATAATGACTTGTAATGATAATAAACACTTGAGTGTGTATGTTTTAGTCTTAAATACAAGATTCTTGGATGTGTATGCAAGTGATGATGATAATGGATTTGTAAGTTTGTTGATAGGTATTTAGACCAAATAGTTGACAAAATAATAAGGCCAAGTTGGGCATTTTATAGGTAGCTAGTATTGGGCATTTTAAGTGGCTATATCGGCTACGCCGAAATGTCCCATCAGCATGTCTAGAAGTATTAGCAGCTTAGCTAAGTTAAATAGCATGTTCATGCATCCACAAACCAAATTTAGTTTCTTTAGCTCAGGTACGCTAACCATACTTGAACACAGGTTCAATAGTCACCTAGCAGGATTCTACGGTCGTATCCAGGCATGCGAGTGAAGGAGCATCAGTCTGTGAGTGGATGCTATCCTTTCTTTTTGTTTCTCTGTTTGATGCTATCTCTAAACTTGCGCAATCAGTTTCTTGTACTTAGTCTCTAATTTCTCTTATGCCTTTAGATATATTAATTTAGCTTAAGTCATTTGATATCGTTCATGCCTTTAATTTATAGCTTTAGTTTTGGTATTTGTTCTATGTATTCAGGTTATGTAGTCATACCAGTCTTCAGTTCATGTGTCAGTCTATGTATCATAGTTTAGATATTCAGTTCTTAGTTTTTATGTTTAGGTATGCCATGTCTTTCACATATATGTCCCATGTCGCAATATGCATCAGTTTTAGTTCTTCATAATTCACAGTGCATTCATAGACTTGCAGTTCAAAAATTTAGCATCTTCCACAGTTGCATTTTCAAATTAGACCTATCAGTCACAAGCTAGTCATGAATCATACATATCCATTTTCAGAACTCATTTTTCAGTTTTCAAGATTATGACATGTTATTATGCTTTTGATATTTTAAAATGAGTTCTTTTATGATTTTCTTTATAGATTGGGGGAAAAAACTCAATCTCATGGACTTTTAGAATTGACGGATACAACAAACATATGAACATGTAGTTTTAGGACTAGGGGGACGGCGATACGTAACTCCCCTAGATCCTAGTTTCAGGGTCTAATGACAACATTGACTAGCGCTTCTGACTCTAGTTCAGTGACTTGATGGACAATGATATGTAACGCCCCAAGGCACTAGTTTAGGCGTATGGGGGGACGGAAATACGTAACTCCTCCATGCATCAAGTTTTCTACCAGATACGGTAGTTTTGTGCACATGTAGTTTTAAGGCTAGGGGACGACGATACGTAACACCCATAGATCCTAGTTTTAGGGCCACGATGACAGCATTGATCAGCGTTCCTGAATCTAGTGCAGTGACTTGGGGGACGGTGATACGTAACGCCCCAAGGTACTAGTTTAGGCGTATGGGGGGACAGCGATACGTAATGCCTCAATGCGTCAGGTTTTCTACAGATTCTCCAAATACTTGAGATTTCAGATTTTCACACCATGATTTCCATATAGATTTTTGAGAATGAACCTAGTTTATGTTTTTATGAGTTCAGGCTTTCTACAGATTTTTCAGTTGCTTGAGATTTCAGATTTTCACATCAAGATTTCCACATAGATATTTGAGAAAGAACCAGTTTATATTTTATGAGTTCAGAAGCAGTTTTTACAACACTGTTGATTTTAATATCGATTTTCAGATATGAATTTCATACTTTCATAATTAATTACATTCTTAAAAGTAATGCATCCACGTCATGTTATATTACAACTTCAGCTATGCATGTCATGATTTCCGATAGTCATGTTTAGCTCATGTAGAATGTTGATTTAGGTCATTCAGACTCAGGTCAGCATATAACATTTTAGCTCATGATAATTTCAGGTTCGTAGGTTGTGGTTCATGTATCAAATCCTAGATTTCATGATTCATACACGGGTTATATTAGAACCAAACCACCATGGGTTTGGGATGGATTTTTCCACGGGAATGGATGGTTTGGTTATATCATGCATTAGTTTCATGATCACGGTCCACATGCAGTTTTCAGTTCATGCATCCAACATATTAGCTCATGTATATATAGTTCAGATTGTTAAGTGTAACATATGCATTCAGTTAGATATTCATATCAGATTGTGCATTCCAGGCCAGATATCATATCAGTCCATCCATGTCTGGTTCAGTTTTCAGGTCGCTCCATTCCCAGTTCAGGTAGTTAGCTTGTATTTTTGAATTTCTAAGGCACAATTCATGCCTATCCATCTTAGACATTCATGACATGTGTGTTCAAGTTAGATAATTAAGTTAACTCATGCACCGTCATTTAAGTAATCAGGAATAACACATATATGTTAGTTAGTATTCAGATTCAGCTCATATATTTATAAATCAGAAAGGCATATATGGTTTATGCATTTCATGTTTAGTTCAAGCATATTCAGTTAAAGTGTTCAACGCCTAGTCATGCGGTTTCAGTTTAAATTACAGATTCAACACATGCACTTTCAGTTCAAGTAATTCTAGAAGAAGTCAGTTAGAATTAAGTCATATTCAGTAGACAACTTTCATTGCAGGTAGATCCAATATAAGTTATGTAGAATTCAGAATCAGGTTCAGTTCGTATAGTTTCAAGTTAGATCATGTCGGTTCAACCCATGTTAGCAGATTAAGATGTCAATAGTTAGTTCTTAGTTCAGACAGCTCAGTATAGTTCATGCAAACTCAAGTCACCATGCAACGTTTAGGCCATTACAGAAAGTATATTATTTAGTCTATGAAAGCTCCAGGTAAGGTTCAGGGCAACAACTCAGAATAGTGGAGTTAGATTCAGTCATATACCTAATTATCAATTAGATTAAGTTCTATTTCTTTATGTTATGTATTCAGATTTCAATTACCTCATTGGATCCTTAGCTTATTATTTATATTGTTGTGATTTAGTATCTTAACCTTATCTTATACTATGTTTTAGTTTAATCATGTATTTCATTTCAGATTATTTTATTGGCCCTCCAGTATTCACTCACCATGTCTTTTGAAAGACCTGACCCACCCCACTTTCAGTTGTTTTGCAGGCAACAAGTTCAGGCATTGCTTGGAGGAGACATGACCCAACGGTAATTATTACACACTTCAGACGTCAGTTCAAGTCGGGCCCAATCGTCAGTGTTAGATATTGTCAAGATAGGCTATAAGGCCTCGTATATGTGTTAAGTATCATATCAATTGTATGTGGATTTTTATGTGTGCACAGACTTGAGATATGAAATAGATAAATTTACGGGTTATGTATGTGTATATAATTGCGTTGGTAAGTCATTCATTTTCAGTACAGCTAGTAGTGTAGGTATGAGGTTCAGGTGATGGTTAAGTCGTTACCCGCCCATCACATGTATATAAATACTGGGATGTGACATCATACTTATAAATAACTTAAAAGATATTTACTTTTCTTTGGGACGAATTCCAATGAAATTTAATGTAATTTATTCAATTTAAGTTTAAATTTGATATCGAACTTGAAATCTTGACTGGCACCACGTAAGAGCTAATAATCATAGTCTGTATCATAAAGCACAACAAATAATAAAAAATTCATGAAAAATCTTATAGAAATAATTCAAAATTGAATAACAAATAACAATAGACCCAAAAACTAAAATATTGGCTAGTTTTTATGGACGACTTGTATTGATGTCTCTTATTTTAATAGTAGAATATGTTTTAATATTGTAATAGGTTTTTTATTTTAATTTTAGAAGTTACTAATAAAAATTGGTTGTAGAGGTCATGGGTCACATATGTATTTTTATTTTAATGGGATATTATAATATATCTTTTTTATTACAATTGGTAATAAAAAAAATTAATTATAAAGATTAAGTAACATATATGTTTTTATTTTTATTTTAATGTGACTTATTTTTATAATTTAATAATAAGAAATTATTGTAAGCGCCATTACACTTGATAAATGATTTTGATGATGCAACGCTAGAGACTTCGACGAGTATTTTTTAGCTTTAAAAAAAGAGGTCGAAGCATATTGGATGTGAAAACTCAAGCGCCAAATGAACATATCTAGTATAGTCTTATAACTTAGGGCTTTCAGTGTAAGTGAGTTGATAATTTAAGTATTCTAAGCTCATATAACTCATACACAGTCATATATATGCATTAGGGTCATGTGCAAAATATTTTTAAATCTTCAAATCCTGAGTTTCTGCACTGTGACTGACATACTGGTCCTTGATACTAGCATACCGGTGTCCATGTTCTGTCTTGGGTAGTTTTGCATGCTTTATAGAACCGGGCTACTTCATATCGGTCTATCATACCGGTCAGTCTGGAGTTTTCGTAGCTACTAGAATCGAGACGGAGCATACATGTCCCCATATTGGTTAGCTAAATTTAAATTGCATGACTGGCATACCGACCCCTGTAGACCGACATACCGGTCTCAGGATAGAGATCTGGAAGCAGTTTTCACCTTCACTATATATTGAGCGTCAATTTCATTTTTGCCAAGTTTTTACACCTTATAACATTTCTTTAAAAGCAAAAACATAGAGTTTTAACAATCTTCTTGATCAAACATTCTCTTCATAATAAAAGCTCACACACTACACCTTCATATCATATTAGTGAGCTTTGAATTACTTGGGGTTAACAACTCAAATCCTAAATCTTTTTTATCCTTTGTGAGTACCCAAGTTGAATTGTGAATCTTTTATAGTCAAACACTTGTGGTTGGAAAATACTTTGTTGAGTGAGTATACTCAAAATGATGATTTGGTATTGTAAATCTTTTATATTCAAATACTTGTGGTTGGAAAATACTTTGTTGAGTGAGTATACTGAAATGATGATTTGGTTGTAAAAGATTTAAGAGTGAACCTAAGAGATAAAACTAGTGTGTAAATGTTTGAAGTTAACCTGTGTGAAAAAACTCTTGGTTGTGAGTGAGCCACGGAAAACTCAAGGTGTAAAGTGTAGAAACACTTTTGGATAGTGGAAAGCTTAAAGCGCGGCTTGGAGGAGTAGACGTAGGCATTGTTGGTCGAACCATTTTAAGTTCGGTGTCAATTTCTCTAATCCTATATCTTTAATTTATTACAAGCTTTATATTAAATTTCCATTTATTTAGCATAGCTTGTCATTAATAAAATTAATTATTGGGTGTATTAATTATAGAAATTGAACTATAAGCTTAATCAGTAAAAGCTACCATCTAACTATAATAAAATCATAAAGAATTTTTAATTCCGTAATATTTGGCCAATAACCAATTCATCCCCTACTCTTAGGTATAGTTGGTATTGTTTGAGTGCTTTCAGGTAATTTCAATTAGTATCAAAGTGAAATTTTCTTAACAAAGACTTAATCGTCCGAGAATAGATCATGGCCTCTATAAGCTACACAAAAAACCTTGCCGAGGGATTTTCAACAAATATACCTTCATTCTACATCAGAACTGATTACAACTATTGGAAGATGATGATATTGTACTACCTCATTGCCGTTGATATGGAATCTTTCAAAATAATTACAAGAGGTACTAAAATTCCAATAAAGAAAGACAACAACAGTGTGGATTTTCCAAAACATCAATTCAAATGGACCGATAAAGACTACATGGAAGCCTCCAAGAATGCAAATGCTCTCAATCATTTACTTTGTGCTATTGATCGGAGCCAAATCAATAAATTTCAGGAATTTGGAAATGCATATGAATTATGGAATTCATTGGAAATGGCCAATGATGGTACTAGTCAAGTTAAAGAGTTAAAGATTAATTAATTTATGTGTGACTTGGATAGCTTCAAGATGGAAGCCGGTGAAAATATTGAGAAGATGATTTCAATATTCACTATGATCATAAACCAACTAAGTGCTTTTGGAAAAAATATTAGTACAAGTGATCAAGTAAAGAAGATTCTTAGCTTTATTCCTAAGAAATATAGAATTTGCACTTCCTCTATCAAAAAATCGAATGATATGAACTCCTTGAAGTTAGATGACTTAGTGGGAAAATTATTAGAATATGAACTAGAGTTAGAGAATGATTTAAAGAGAAGAATAAAAACAGAATAGCACTTTAGTCATTTGTCAGAAAAATGGATAGTGTAAGCTCAATTGATAAGGAAGATGATAGTGATGAAGACATGACAAAATTGACAAAGAACTTTAAGAAATTCCTCAAATCCAAGAAACCTAAAGGAAAATATTGGATGAATGAGAAGAAAGAGGAAAATCGGCTAAGGAAATACAAGAATGATAAAAGCACATGCTATGAGTGTGAAAAGTTGGGTCACAAGGTTTCTGATTGTCCAATGATGAGATTCAAATGAAAATTTAAGAAGAAGATAATGAAAGCAACTTGGAGTGATAACGACTCTAGCTCATCCGAAGAAGAAAATGAAGAGGGGACAATAGGTCTTACCTTTATGGCAATTGAAGATGATGATTTCTTCATTTAGAGTCAAGAAGAAAAGGTACATGATTCCTCCGAATATGATGAATTATTTGAAATATTTAGTGAATTGCATGAATTAGACGATTCACTTAGAAAAAAGCATAAAATACTAAAAAATGAGCATTCATCATTATTACATGATCATGCATCAATTGTTGAGAAAAATGTAATGAATGAAAAATAAATTATATACTTAAAAGATGAGATTTTAAAACTTTAAAAGAGCATGTCTAGCATGTCATCTAGCACATCTAGTTCTAGTACATGTGAGTGCAACACCTTGAAAGATGAAAATATTGCATTAAATAAAAAGGTTGTTGATTTGCACTCAATAATAAAAAAACTCACTTTGGGAGAGAAAAATTTTTAAATGTTACTTGGTTCCCAAAGATGTGTATAAAAATAGTGTTTAGGATATATGTCTTACATCAAGCAAACATATTTGAAACATTATTTTGTAAAGGCATCCATCTCTTATACACATGTTACTAGTGATGCAAATGTCACATGTCATGCATGCAATAGGAAATGATATAAGATTTATTATTGCATGTACAAGAAGAAAGTGAATGCATGATTTCCCAAAGGAACCAAGATTAACCCCCATGGACCTACGAAAATTTGGGTACCAAAATGTGCTTGAAAGATTGTGTAGGTGAAGCTTTGAGAAAAGTAATCAATGAGAACTGCAAATGATCCCAAAGACTCATCAAAAAAATGAGGAAATAGCTCAACAAGATGTATATCAAACGCAATCTCAAAAACGACTAAGTTTATGAATGGTGGATTTGTCACTTGAAGACAATGGGAAAATGTAAAATCTGTGATTTCAGAAACATTGGTACTGTTTCCTCCATCTTACTTGAGTTTTGAAATGAATTGGACATAATTGTGAAGTATGCTATTGATTGAGGATTTTGAGCTAAATTATATGAACTTATGCATGATTTACCTTGTTTGATCTATTGTTTGATTTTATTTGAGCATTAATGAAACTCATTGAGTTAATTAATAATTTGTGTGAATCATTTCAATGCTCAAAAATTGAAAGTTGAGGCAACATTGTAATTTTCGCCTACATTATATGAATTGATCATATTTTTTTAATCATTATTGATATCACATTGAGTATACAGATATATATGATCATTTTGGATACTCTTTTGATATGTCTTGTCATTGGTCATTCTTGGTTATAAATGAAATACATAGATATTGGTATAATTTGAATGATTTTGATGATCTATGCATAAATATTTAATTGTCAAGAGGAGAAAATGATAAGTGTGCATGTTTATGCACTTTATTATTAAGTTTTGTGCACATGTTGGTTTATATCTCTTTGTGATTAATCTTTACTTCTCCATTCTTTTTGCTAATGGAAAAGGGGAGAAGTCACATGAATGAGATGAAACCTGTGATTCCTTTAACCTTATATTGAGAGGTAGCATATTTGTACTAATGTGTTTGTCTAAGTATTTATGGAGCTATATTGAAAGGCAATCATATATTGATGGGGTGCTAATATTGAGGGGGAGCTATAATTGTCAACAAATTTGGAACTCTAAAAAATCACAAGTTTTAAAGGTTTCCATTGTCAAAAGGGGGAGATTGTAAGCGCCATTACACTTGATGAAGGTTTTTGATGATGTAACGTTATAAACTTTGACGTGCATTCACGAGCATTACAAAAAGAGGTCGAAACATATTGGATGTGAAGACTTGAGTATCAAACAAAGATATCTAGTGCAGTCTTATAACTTAAGACTCTCAATGTAAGGGAGTTGATAATTTAAGTATTCTAATCTCATATGACTTGTACATATTCATATAAATGGATTAGAGTCATGTGTAAAATATTTTTAAATATTCAAATCCTGGGTTTCTGCTCTGTGACCGGCATACCGGTTCCTGATACCGATATACTGATGTCTCTACTCTGTCTTGGGCAATTTTGCATGCTCTATGGAACCAGGCTACTCTATACCGATCTACCTACCGGTCAGTCTAGAGTTTGCATAGTTATTGGAACCGGGATGGAGCATACCGATCTCCATATTGGTTAGCTAACTGGCATACCGATCATCATACCAATCAATAATTTGGTTGTTCTTCACTTGAATCTTCAACGGTCATATTCTTATAGCCGTTTAAATTATAAGACCGACATACCGGCCTTTGTTGACCAATATACTGATCTCATGATAAAGAGCTGGTGGTGGTTTTCACCTTCACTATTTTTTTAGCCCCAATTTCATTTTTGCCAAGTTTTTATACCTTCTTGATTAAACACTCTCTTCATAATAAAAGCTCACAGACTACACCTTCATATCATAATAGTGAGCTTGGAATTACTTGGGTTATCAACTCACATCCTAAATCTTCTTTATCCTTATTGATTACCCAAGTTGAATTGTAAATCTTTTATATTCAAACACGTATGGTTGGAAAATCCCTTGTTGAGTGGGTATACTCAAAATGGTGATTTGGTTGTAAAAGATTTAAGAGTGAACCTATGTGACAAAACTCTTTGTTATGAGTGAGCCACAAAAAATTCATGATGTAAAGTGTGGAATCACTTTTGGATAGTAAAAAGCTTCAAGCGCGCCTTGGAGTAGTGGATGTAGGTATTATTGACCGAACCACTTTAAATCTGGTGTCAGTTTCTCTCATCCTATATCTTTAATTTATTACAAGATTTATATTAATATTCCATATTATTTAGCATATCTTGTCATTGATAAGATTAATTGTTGTATTAATTATAGAAATTGAACTCTAAGCTTAATCGGTAAAGTTACAATCTAATTAGCTTAAAATCGTAAAGAATTTTTAATTCCGTAATATTTGGCCAATACCCAATTCACCCCCACTCTTGGGTTTAGTTAGTGTTGTTTGAGTGTTTGTAGGTAATTTCAATTACATTATTAATTTAATTAAATTAATGTGTTTCTTTTTTAATAGGAGATTATGTTTTTATATTATAATAGGTTTCTTAGTTCAATTTTCAAATTTAATAATAAAATATGATAGAGATATTTTAATTTTATAATAAAAAATTAATTGTAGAAATTAGGTGTCACGTATTAAATTAACATGTTTCTTATTTTAATAAGAGATTATGTTTTTATGTTATAATAGGTTTCTTATTAATTAATTAATTAAATTAATATATTTCTTATTTTAATCAAAAATTATTTTTTTGTATTGTAACATGTTTCTTATTAATTAGTCAATTTAATAAAACAAAATTATAAAATTACAATTTAATAATAAATATGATATTTTTTTTTATTACATAAGTTTGTTATTTTAATAATTTATTATTTTAATTTTATAATTTTAAAATAAAAAAGTAATTTTAAAGATATTCTAATTTTATAATTCAATAATAAAAATTTATTGTAGAGATTAGGTGACGGATAATCGTGTATTAAATTAATTGGTTTCTTATTTTAATAGGAGATTATGTTTTTTATTTTATTATAGGTTTATAATTTTAATTTTTAATAATAAAATTAATTTTAGAGATATTTTAATTTTATTATATATTTTATTAAAATTGAGAAATTTATAAAAATTACAACTTTCATTTATCCATTATAAAAATTGACCTACAATCTCAAAAATATTTTTAATAGCCAAATAAATATTTTTGAGACCGAATTGCCATCTATTCAAGTTGAAAAAAGAACCTAAGAATCTTACTGATTCTAACCATAAAACCTCCACTAATCTCACATTTTTTAATGATAATTTTTTAATAACATCGCTCATAAAATCCTGAAAAGCTCATTTCATCAGTTGGAAATTAATCAAATAAGATTAGTAACAATATAATTTTCGTAGTTACTGATGAACATTATAGTAGTGGTCTGTCAGACTCATGGGCGAAAACCCTGACGCCCCAAAATCTCCCGCGAATGCCTAAAATCTTAGTCAGCTGTCCGCGCGAATGCCCGCAGATATAAGAATAAACAAGCATACTAGGAACGGGCGCCCGCGCCAGTGCCTACATGCATAAACTTAAAATTCGTGTAAGTTTTTTTTACTAGTTAGAAATTAAAAATTTATTCATTTTGTGTGATTGTGCAGGTTCAATGGATTTAACTGTACTGAAGATGTTGTACAATAGATCATGGATAACTTCAGAAAATGGTATAATGGATTATCATCACGGAATAAAAACTATGATTGTTGTTCCAAATAATATTATATTTGATCAGTTAATCGAAAAATTATATGTGACAATCGACAAAAGTTCAAATGAATACCTCCTTTCTTTGAAGGCGGTTTTTAAATCCATTTTTTGTACAGATGGTCGCGAAGGATTCCCCGTGGATATTACAAGTGATAAAATGGTTAAAGCTTTATTGATACTAAATTCCCAAGCGGGAAACCACGGTTTGACTCTTTTTTATGTGACGACATATCCTAAAATTTTCATAAAGTCTCAATTCATAACTTCAACAAATAACGTAGTTACTTTTCATGAAAGTCAGGAGTTCACACCAACAACACAATCATAAGCATTTGGTATTGGAGTGAAAACTGAAGGTCCCAATTATTCGCCAACATAGAATGATGATAGTAGTTATAGTGTATGGAATGATGAAATACTTAAATAAACGAAGGCATTGAACTTCCACGAAATCGGTCAATTAGTTCAAGGGAAGGTTCAGACATGCATGTTACATATTTTATTCCACTTAAGTTCATGCCCCATCCAATGGCATCTAATTGGACCGCTTCGGACATGGTAACATAATCGAGTTTCAATGGTATTTGTGTTGGACATGTTCACTATAAGAAAAGTGTGAGTTCAAGGTTGCCAAGTCCACTCAGACACGTTTTTATGTGCATTGTGCTTTGGATTCTTGTAAATGGAGATTTCGAGCAACAAGTATGAATGATGAAATTAATGTTCCTTGGATTGTAATGCGGTGTGATACGCTTGAACTGCATACATTTCATAACGATATTTCAAAACACACATCGACAAGAAAAAAGTCAAGTTGTCGGTAATATTATCAAGGATAAGTTTGTTTATGGTCACCGAATATACTCTCCGAACGATATAATATTTGATGTCAATAGAGATCACGGTGTAAAGCATATAGAGTGAAGGAAGTTGCTTTAGAATTATTAAGAGAGAGTAAAAAAGAGTCATATAACTTACTCTATTGGTACTCATTTGTTTTGCAACAGAACAACTATGGCATGATAACACACCTTATGAAGAATCAGGATGATAACTTTAAATATTATTTTCTAGCATTGGGATATTGTATCAATGGATTTTTACAGTATATTCAACCAGTTATTGTTGGACAATTATGACCCATAGCATCACTATATGTAAAAGACATTGTGGTTTTTGTAAAAATTAACTATGTGACAAAGGAAATTGCTATTTTATCATTTTGTAATTAGATTACTTAGATAAATAAATGATAAAAGTCCTTATGATTAGTTTCAGATTAATAGGATATGAGACAGTATCAATCCACAAACGGTTTAATCATTAAATATCCATAGTCGTAGTATTATCAAGACTAGACATCGATAATACAGATAGACTAGTAGCACTACGTATGCTGCTATGTGCTCGTGGAAGCTTAACGGTATAGTTCTCGTATATTAAGTATGGATAATTATACAAGTGCGATAGGAGGTTCTGTTAGCCGTTGGATCAAAGAACATCATCGCTCTGGATAGCCCCTCGGAATCCCATTGGTAGTATGACTATGTGTCTATGGGAATCCGAATCAGGGTAGGTGTATGTGGTCTTAACCTGAGACTTGCATCGCTAATACTTGCGACAATCAGTACGCTTTGGTTTTGGTCATCCGGGGCTTTAAAATGTTATGTGTACGCCTTTTCTGGGTTTACTGAGAATCGTAGTGTATTGGGTGTGATGTCAAGATGGAAGTGTCACTTCAGTCATATGGAGATGATGATCACGCAGCATACAAAACTGGTACTCTTATATACTGCAGTTATCGGGATAGTATGACAATGTCATGATTATCCGATTAAAGAGACTAGTTGTTAGTGATCCGATATATGCTTCGTACGGGGCATACACAATTCCAGCCCCAAGCCTAGCATGTGACATCTGATACTGGATCGTAATATGCAATACATAGTATACTACGCTTGATAAAGATTATTTATTCTTCGTTGAATATTTCTGGAGAATTGGGTAGGCACGGTGCTTTGCTAGAAGCCAACCATGTCTTGTAAATCGGTAAGAATGTGGTACGGGGTACGCACGAGATCGGATAGTCCGACGACCGAATTTACTGCCAACATATCTAGGAATCTCTTGGGTCGCTTACCAAAGATTCACCAATGATATTTGTCTCGAACAGAATTAATCTAGGATTAATTAAGAGAGAGAAAATTAATCTGGGATTAATTGCGGCAAGAATTTATCTGGGATAAAATTCGATTAGAAGAGAGAACGCGATTAATTTAGAATTAATCGATTAAATAATATATTGGATATATTAATTGAAATTATATTTCAAAGCGGAATTAAAATTGGATTTTAATTCGGGCGAACGAATTAATTTAGAATTAATTCGTGAGCGACTTTCGTAATAATTTTGAGAGGCATTATTATTTAATTAAATTGGATTTAATTACGTCGCGACGAAAAATTTATTTAATCGAATTAAGCGAACCCGAGCCTGAAGTGTGTTGAGCAAGCCATTTGAATTTTGAATTAAAGTGGGTCCCACCAACTTACATCACTAGTCTATCAAGTGTCAACTTGAGTGATGGAAGTAGTTGAGGGCATTAATTGCTATTTTCCCTCCAAAACTTTTGCTTTTGCTTTTGGTAAAGCATATACCAAATTTTGGGGTTTTACTTTCATAGGTGGTAATTGTTTTAGAAAACAAAAATACCAAAAACAAAAAATCTCTCTCTCTCTCTCCCCCATTACCATGAGGCTAGGGCTCTTCCTCCATTGATTTTGCTTCAAAATCAAGTTGAGCTAACACTTAAAGAGTTAAAGAAGGTGATATGGAAACTCACCATTGGGTTGCATTCAACATAAAAGCTTGGAGCTCTCATCTAATACAAAGAAAGTCTTGAACTTCATCCATTCATTGTAAGTCTTTCCGCAATTTATTTTTGATTATTCACACACAATATCATGTTGTAGAGATCCTTGGCATGTTCTAGGAACACTAACAATAGTATCAGAGCCTTTACTAAGCATGATTTGAGTTTAGAGTTTATAAACTTTATTTGGGGATTTTATGCTTGGAGTATGATTTTTTTCAAAATTGTTTGTTTGGATGTGTTTGGATGATGATGAATTGGATTTATGCATCTTAGGAATTGAGAAAATGAGTTGGATAAAATTTTCCCTAATTTCCTAGCCATGGCCGAATATAACCCTTTATTATGCTCATGGTGATTTTTTTGATTTTAGGCTATTGGATAAGTTTAAAGCATGAAATGTATATTGATTGTTGATTTAATTTGATTGAAATCAAAATTGGTTATCATTTCCCCAAAATGCCTTGAGCTTTAGCATGTGTAATAGATTGATTTTGCTTCAATTTGTGTTGGACATGAGTTGGTTAATTAAAGCATGATTAATTAGTTTAATTGATGTTTTGGAAATATTGGATTAACTAATTAATTATGGCAATTACACTTTAATTAATTGGATTTTAATGTTTGGAATATTAAAATTTAATTAATGGGCTTAATTGGTTAATTGGGCTTTTAATATTGTATTTGGGCATAATGGGCTTGGTTGGACCAAGTAGATTTGGGCCAAATGGATTGGATCCAATTTGGGCCTAAATCACTCCATTAAGTCCAAATATAATATAATGGGCTTTAATAATTTAATTGGGCCTTATGGGCTTGAAATTGGTTTTATGGCACTTAAGGGTGATTCCTTATTTGGGCTTGGTAATTGGGTATGACCCACATTGACCAAAGCCCAAGCCTTAATAAATCAATTGAAAGCCCATTTGACTCGAATTAAATTAAACATTGGATGTTAGTTGGGCTTTGAGACCCATTTAGATTAGATTTAGAATCTAAGTCTAAAAGGCACATAAATAAGTGTAATTATTTAATTTGGAATTAAATTAGAATTAGTATTGAATACAAATTAAATTGGATTTAAAATTGTAGTTCGATATAATTCAAGAATACATACTTTGAGTATTTATTCTTAAACGAGTTGGACTCGCGCAAATCAAATCGTTGTTTGAACATTGGATGGTCATTAATTCAAAGATTAATTAATTGGATTAGATTGATTGAATAACATGGCTTGTGTGAATACATGGATGTATTATATGAATAATGTATATCAGATGGATATTAGAAGGGTGGGGGCAATTTTGGAAATTGTTGTAATAAATTTAGAATTTATTAAATTGGACCTGCGTGTCCAGACTATTATCTATTTACTCTTTGTATATATCTTCTCACCAATTCCCCTAAATGTAAATAAGGTTTCTTTAATGTATTATGTAATTGGGTAGAAGTAAGAATAGTGATAGCGGGAGAGAGGAAAAAGAGAGATTTATTCTAGGAACAAAGTTTGTTATATATCCATCCGTATATCATTATTAATTTATTTCGTGCCTTATTATGCTTTTAGAATGCATGATTAAGGGTGTATGATGAGTCCTAATCAAAGATAATAAATTGGTTGTCAATTTACGCAAAAAACCCTCAATCAAATATTAAGCGTTTTTCCTTCCATTGAGTGGTTCTCTCTCAAGATCCAAGATTGGCATTGGTTTGTTGGCCAAAGTCAAGATCAATGTACATCGCGGATGTGTTTGAACCACGCAAGTTTTGTTATATATCGCATGTCTTGGGCAGTTGTGACTTGTTGGCCAAATTCAAGATCACTTATGTACATCGACGTGGATTACGAAGCTTTCTCACTGTCAATGGGTCGCGCTTAACTGGAATCATTAAGCTTGTTGAGCCAAAGCCAAGGCTTAGTTGATTCAGAGGAAAATGTTAGGAAATATATTGGATATATTTACATATATTGGATATATGTTTCAGACTTGGAGGTCCACCTACCGGATCTAGGAATTGGATGGGATCCAATTGATCTTAGAGATCTACCTAGTTAAGATTCATACAGCTTGTTGGCCAAAGTCAAGGTTGTGTGTTATTTAACGGGATTCTAGCCCACTAGGAAACTGGGTTTCCCGAGTACTCAACAGAGGGTTAGAGGCTTGCCGAAAAATAGTGGGAGGCTAGTATTAAATTTACAATTTCGTTTTAATACTTTCCAAACACGCGCTTTCAAATTATTTTCGTCATTATATATTTATATTAGTTGGACTAATATTTTATAATTTTCTTTTAACAGTTGGACTGTACCCGAAATCGTTAATTGAATAGTTAGACTATTGCACTTAAGATGGCTGGAAAGATCAATGTTAGGGACATTATCATGGGAAAAAATGTCTTTAACAGGGTGAACTTTCTTGACTGGGATATGAACCTCAAGATTGTCCTGGGGGCTGAGAAGGTGCTCTATACGATAGAGAGACCTCTCGGGCCTAAGCCCGGAATTGAACAGCCACTTGAGCTTGAGCTTTGGAAGACTCACATTGATGAAAACTCAACTGCTCAATCTGTCATGCTGTTGGGAAGCGGCCGCGAGTGCGCAGCGGAAAAATAAAAATAATAAAATTATGCCGCTTTCCTTTTGCCCAAGACCCATTTTTTTTTATTATTCTACAAGCTTAGGCATGTTACTATATATTCTAAGCATAAAACTCATAAAACATGCAAAGAACATAAACCTAAACATGCTAATTATCATAAGAATTCTAATTAAAATAAAGAAAGAAAAAGACTTACTTGAACCGTAGACTCCTCCAGTCCTCCCTTCAATCTACAAGCTATTCTCGAACTCAGCAAGCTCTTCCACGTTCCAAAGAGCCACCCAAGTGTGTGGCCTCCAAAGATGCACACACCAAAGCCAAAACTCAACGGCAAGACTACTCCTTGAGTGCACGGGTATTTTGCCCTAGGTGCTAGCCTAGGCAAATACCTCAAAACTTTTAACTCGAGGTTCCTCTAGTCAATTAGACTTAAGGATCCTCAAAATCAGTGGCTTACTCTTAAAACTTTAGAGTTTTTCACTTATATAAACCCAATATATGAAAGGTTTGGTGCAAAAATATGTGAAGAATTCTTTGGGTTTATATAGTACTCCAAAAACAACAAAATTAATTAAGAATCCGATGTGGGATAAAAGCCAATTTAATCTTAGCAATTGGATCTTAATTTAGTGGTTTAATGAGATTATAAAACCCTAATAAGAGTTTGGACTGAATTGGAATTCAAAAACAAATAACAAAATTAAATAAAAAAAAATTACTATTCACGCGGTACTATTCACGTGAATAGTAAATTTTTTTAAAAATCTATTTATTCCAATTCCCAAAGTGCCCCTATCGTCATTCACCAATCCCTAAGCCACTATGGAACCTCATAATTGATCTGTTCAATAATTAAACAAATTGAACCATTTATGAACAATTCCTACAGCAATCATATATGCTGTTAAATATGTACTGTGCACTGGTAACCATTGATTTCGACTTTGTTGTGTGTGACCTTTGGGTTCCCCTCAAGTTAGACATGAAATGAATCGTGATAATTTAATCGAACATAAATTATCCTTCGATCATATGGTCGTTCGATTTCAATGACCAAGGTTGACATCTAGCAACATGCCAAGGCCCCAAAATGAGAAGGAAATATATATATACTCATTCTGTATGTGATTTACATATGATACGGTCCATTGCCTCATTGTATTCCCACCTATTGACCTAGGGTACGGAAAGTGTCTACCCATTTGGTCAAAGGTATGATGTTGATAGTGTCATGAATCGTGCTAACCCAAGAATCTCACATGATTCTTCCGATGTGGCCACAGTCTCAAGCACTTATCACACATATCAACCCGCGAACAAGAATAGTACTCTTATAAGAAAATATTATCCGAGAGAGTGGCGATTCTCTGTTGTATCTTTACAAACTTCATGTGTTTCAACGAATGACCCAATCATACCCTTATGACCGGATATTTTGAACCGGGGAATGAGAATGTCAAAGTTATTTGATCCACACATAAGATTGTAATAATCGATACATGAAAGTTCTCACATACACATGGGATAAACACTCCATATGAAAACTTTCGGTGGTCAGTTCGATGGACACGAGCAACTCATGCATCCATGTGATACACCAAGTGGACGGATCTCCGCTAGTAGCCTATGAGATCGGCTACCCTACTTAAGGGCGGATCATATCATCATGCTAGTCTCTCCACTTTGTGAACGCCCAGATAATTCACAAAACTATGACTAGGAACATTTAAGAGTAATGATTCTCATAAGGCGTGGAAGACATCGTCTTATTACTCCAATGGCTTTATTACAGTGTTGATGATTCATATAAGTTATGTAATACATGTATAATAAAGATTGCCATTTTATTAATTAATGAAAATATTACAAATACATGTACATATAGTCCATCCACAAGTTGGGTATGGGGCATAACCCTAACACATGCTTGCTGCAATGACCCCACAATTTCATCGTCAAAACAAGGGATTGGATCCCTACGAAATGATGTTGAAATTGAGGGACCTTCACCGATCTAACCTTAGATCGCAGAAGTATGAATTACAGAAGAAGCTCTTTCGCTCTCGTATGTCAGAGGGTACATCTGTCGAGCACCATGTGTCGTAGATGATTGCTGACATCGAACAGCTGGGTCAGCTGGGCATAACCTTTGAGGTTGAGACTTCCATAGATTTGATCTTACAGTCTCTTCCTGACAGCTGGAGCGGGTTCATCATGAACTATAATATGATGAACCAAGAAAAGACTCTTGGAGAGTTGATGGCAATGATGAAATAGGCAGAAAATGAGCTTTTAAAGGGCAAGAAGCCCGAGGTGAACTTCGCTTCGACATCTTAGAAAGCCAAGGCTTGGCCGAAGGCTTCTGGAGGTGTGAAGAAGAAGAAAAGAAAGGGCAAGGCCAAATCATCAAAGTCTTTTGGGAAGGAAAAGGATAAATCCCAAGATGTCTGCCTACAGTGTGGCAAACGGGGTCACTGGAAGCGTGACTGCCGTGAGTACAAGGCGCACATGAAGGAAGTGAAGGTGGGCAAGGCACCGGCTTCAGGTATGTTTGTTATTGAAATAACCATGTCTATTTCTAGTTTTAAAAATTGGATTTTTGATTCTGGATGTGGTACTCATATATGTACTGATGTGCAGGATCTGCAGATTAGCAGGAGACTGGCTTCAGGAGAGATCAACCTCCGAGTTGGAAATGAGATTAAAGTCGCCGTTTTGGCTGTTGGGACCTACATTTTGGAACTGCCATCGGGGCATGTATTTACTTTATCAGACTGTTATTATGTACCTAGTTTGACTAGAAACATTATATTTGTATATTGTTTAACCCATTGTGGGTATACCTTTGTATTCAGAACACGGGGTGTTTTGTTTATAAAGATGATTTTGAGATATGCACTGCTGATTTAAATAATGGTCTTTATATTTTGAATATAAATGAATCTCAAACATATAACATGACAAACAAAAGGCTCAAAATGAGTAAAACATATGAAACTTATCTGTGGCATTGTCGTCTGGGACACATAAACAAGACTCGTATATCCACACTTTCGAAGAGTAGATACTTGGACGGATTTGATCCTAATTCATATGACGTCTGCTAATCTTGTTTATTAGGCAAGATACCTAAAGCGCCTTTTAGCGGTAAAGGTGTTCGTGCCACCGAACTGTTAGCCCTCGTTCATAGTGACGTATGTGGGCCCATGTCTAGCCAGGCTAGAGGTGGATATGAATACTTGTAACTTTTACGGATGATGCATCACGTTATGGTTATGTGTATCTTATGAGACACAAGTCGGAAACTTTTGAGAAATTCAAAGAGTTTCGACACGAAGTAGAAAAACAGACCGGCAAAAGTATTAAAACATTACGGTCGGACCATGGTAGAGAATACTTAAGCAATGAGTTTCCCGATTACTTGAAAGAGTATGGTATTCTTTCAAAGTAGAATCCTCCCGGAACACCTCAATTAAATGGTGTGTCCGAACGGAGAAACCGAACTTTGTTGGACATGGTAAGGTCTATGATAAGTCTCATTGAGCTACCAATTTCCTTCTGGGGATATGCATTGAACAGTGCAATACTTATTTTGAATAAGGTTCCGTCAAAGTCTATTGGACAGACTCCATATGAAATATGAACAGGAAAGAAACTGGGTTTCTCATTCCTGGAGATTTGGGGATATTTGGCATACGTTAAACATTTGGATGGTACCAAACTAGAACCCAAATCAGATAAGTGCCTATTTGTAGGTTATCCTAGGGAATGTTGGTTTCTATTATGGTCCCGGATCGATTATAAGCATGAAAAACATTGCGAATACATATCGACGAAGTTGCGGAATACTCACATCGATCGGTTGAGACGATTTGAAGACGAATCAAGCCAAAAACGCTCACTGGTTTGGCGCCACTGCTGTGCAGAATTGCTCACTGGTTTGAGCTGATTCGGGTCTCATTTCGAAGCTCCAAACTCTGTCGGATGAGTCCCGCCTCATGGGTGAACCTCCCTAACACCTTCGCAATAGTCGCAAGTGTGCTAGCACTTAGATTTTTCCATGAAAAATCCACTCATTGCCTCCCCAAAGCTCACGCCTGTGAGCTGTGCAGTGAAGAGAAGAGAAGCCCCTTAGGCGTGAGATAGAGAGAAGGAGAGATGGAGAGAAAAATGTGTTAATTAATTAGTAAAGCATTTCCAAAATGCTTTATATATTTTCCAAGAAAATATGTTTAAAACAATTACCAAAAATACATTAAAATAATAAAATGGTAAAAGTCTCAACAACTAACATTATTTCATCTACTTCCATCAACTATTCATTTCACTTTATTAAAGTGAGATGTCTTTCAATCAATCAATCACATCAATCAATCAATCATATCACTCAAAGTGACATTTGATTTGACGCTTGATGTGACGAATGATTTGACGCTTGATGTGACTTGCGTCGCCGCACTCGAATTCGAAATACGAATGCACTCGCAATCACACTCGGGTTCGGTTTCGCTAATTCCTAATTAGCGAGTTTTCCGTCGCGTCGTAATAAATGATTACGCTTAGCGAATTCACTATTCACATCGCTAACGAATTAATTCTAAATTAATTCGTTCGCCCGAATTAAAATCCAATTTCAATTCCGCGTCGAAATCCAATTTCGTTTAATATATCGAATATATTAATTTATCGATTAATTCCAAATTAATCGTTATCTCTCTCTAGACGATATTTTATCCTAGATAAAATATCTCCGTAATAATCCTAGATTAATTTTCTCTTTCTTCTATATAATCCCAAATTATTAATGAGTGCGAGTTATGCGTCATCGGTGCATTATCGGGAAGCGACCCATGAGATCCCCGGATAATTCGGCAGTAAATACGGTCGTCGGAATATCCGAATCACGTACGTACCAAGTACTACGTTCTACCGATTTACGAGACAAGATCGGCTTCTAGCAAAGCACGAAGTCTATCCAATTCTCGGTCATATTCATCTAATGAATATTTAAGATCTATATCAGGCGTAGTATACCAAGTATCGTGTATATCGGCCCAGTATCGGATAGTCACGTGCTAGGGATGGGGCTGGATAAGTGTCTGCCCCGTCCGAAGCACATATCGGATGTCTGATAACTAGTCTCTATAATCGGATATACATGACCTTGTCATAATATCCCGATGGCCGGCCAGCACTTAAGAGCACTAATATCGTATCCTGCGTGACATCATCTCCACTATGACTGGAGTGATACTTCCGTCTTGACATCACACCCAATACTCTACGATTCTCAATATACCCAGCATTGGCGTACACAGAACCGGTTAGAGTCCTGGACGACCTCAACTAAAGCATATTGATTGTCGTAAGCATTAGCGGTGCAAGTCTCAGGTTAAGACCATACACACCTACCCTGATGTCGGACTCCCATAGACACATAGTCATAATACCAATGGGATTCCGAGGGGTCTATCCAGAGCGAAGCTGTTTCCCGTACCATCGGTGAAACACAACCTCCTATCGCACTTGCATGAGTATCCAATACCCAAATATATGAGAACTATGCCGTTGTGCCCTCACAACGCGCACAAGTGCAATACTAGCCTATTCCGCATTATAGATGTCCAGTCTCAATAATACTCCGGCTAGGGATATTTAATGATTAATCCTTCGTGGACTGATACTGTCTCATATCATTCTCAATCCAGGAACTAATCATAGGGACCTCTCTTCATTTATATATCTAAGGTGATCTAATCACAAATGATGAGAGTGCAATTTCCTTGTCACATAGTTAATTTGTACAACAACACTATGATCTGTACAAATAGTGACGCTATGGGTCATGTTATCCAACAGGGAAACCAAAGGATATTACTTCTACAACCATAAGAGAACAAGGTATTTATTGCTCTCCATGCGTTTTTCCTTCAAAAGGAATTCCTAAATGCAATAGTAAGTGAGAAGAAAGTAGAACTCGATGAAAATCATAGTGATACTGTTCCTGGCACCGACTCTCAAATGGAACACGAACAGTTCATCAGGGATGAGACAATACCACAATCTTCTTATACACAAGAACCACGTAGACCAGAGAGAGTTAGAAAACAACCTGAGAGGTATGGGTTCTGATCTCGCCTCACGTAGATATTAATCTTATTGAGGATAATGAGCCGGCTACGTATGAGGAAGTGATACAAGGTATCGACTCCGCTTTATGGCAAGATGCCATGAAGTCCGAAATAGATTCCATATATACCAACCAAGTCTGGGCACTGGTTGATGCACCAAAAGGCGTAAAGCCGATTGGTTGTAAATGGGTCTTCAAGAAGAAGACGGACATGGATATGGTGTCGATTACGACGAAACTTTTTCACTTGTTGCCATGATTAAATCAATAATGCTTGCTATTGTTACATATTTCGATTATGAAATATGGCAGATGGATGTCAAAACTGTTTTCCTTAACGAAAACCTTTTGGAGGATGTTTATATGCAACAGCCTGACGGGTTTTTCATACCAAAACATGCAAACATGGTTTGCAAGTTAAATTGATCCATTTATGGATTGAAGCAAGCATCGCCTTCTTGGAACCAACGTTTTGATGAGATCATAAAAGAATATGATTTCATTCAAAATGAAAATGATTCTTGTGTATATAAGAAGGTTAGTGGGAGCGCACTAACATTCATTATCTTTTACGTTGATGATGTATTGCTTACTGGCAATGACATTCCCATGCTATAATCGGTGAAAGCTTGGCTTTCATTAAAATTCTCCATGAAAGATCTGGGAGAAGCAGCCTTTATTCTGGGAATAAGGATATACCAGGATAGATCTAGAAAGCTGTTTGGACTCTCCCAGAGCTCGTACATTGACAAAGTGTTGAAGAGATTCAACATGGATCAGTCTAAGAGGGGACTGCTGCCAGTGTCACATGGCGTCTCTCTATCTAAGGATATGTGTCCTAAAACTCATGATGAGAGAGACAACATGAGTCAGATCTCGTTCGCTTCTGCAGTCGGATCGATCATGTATGCCATGATATGTACGCGACCTGATGTCTCATATGCTTTGAGCATGTGTAGTCGCTATCAGGTCGATCCAGATGATGGTCACTGGATTGTATTTAAGAACATCCTTAAGTATCTTAGACGAACTAAGGATGCCTTCTTAGTTTATGGAGATGGAGAACTTGAGGTAACTGGGTTTACCGACGCAACTTTCCAAACCGATAAAGACGACTCTAAGTCGCAATCTGGGTACATATTTTGTTTGAACAACAGAGCAGTGAGCTGGAAATATTCCAAGCAAGAGACTGTTGTCGATTCAACAATAGAAGCGGAATATATCGCTGCAGCTGAAGCAACAAAAGAGGTAATTTGGATCCGAAAATTCCTAATTGGATTAAGAGTAGTTCCGTTAGCAGCTGAGCCCGTTACTTTGTATTGTGACAATAACGGGGCTATAGCATAGGCTAAGGAACCGTGGTCTCATCAACGATCTAAGCATGTACTTCGACATTTCCATCTGATTCGTGAGATCATTCATCGTGGCTATGTGAAGATAGAAAAGATCGCTTCAGATGACAACATTGCAGATCCGCTGACGAAAGCTGTTTCTCAGCAGAAGTTTGGCTATGAGCCAAGTGGGAGATTGTTGGACAATTATGACCCATATCATCACTATTTGTAAAAGACATTGTGGTTTTTGTACAAATTAACTATGTGACAAATGAAATTGCTATTTTATCATTTTGTAATTAGATTACTTAGAAATAATGATAAAAGTCCTTATGATTAGTTCCAGATTAATAGGATATGAGACAGTTCAATCCACGAACGGTTTAATCATTAAATATCTCTAGTCGTAGTATTATCGAGACTGAACATCGATAATGCAGAATAGACTAGTATTGCACTTGTGCGCGTTATGGAAGCTTAATGACATAGTTCTCATATATTTAAGTATTGGATACTTATACAAGTGCGATAGGAGGTTCTGTTAGCCGTTGGATCGGGAACATCATCGCTCTGGATAGACCCCTCGGAATCCCATTGGTAGTATGCCTATGTGTCTATGGGAATCCGAATCAGGGTAGGTGTACTTGCATCGCTAATACTTGCGACAATCAGTACGCTTTGGTTTTGGTCATCCGGGGCTTTAAAAGGTTATGTGTATGCCTCTTCTGGGTTTACTGAGAATCGTAGTGTATTGAGTGTGATGTCAAGATGGAAGTGTCACTTCAGTCATATGGAGATGATGATCATGCAGGATACAGAACTGGTACTCTTATATAATGCAGTTATCAGGATAGTATGACAAAGTCATCATTATCCGATTAAAGAGACTAATTGCTAGTGATCTGATATATGCTTCGTTCGGGGCAAACACAATTCCAACCCCAGGCCTAGCATGTGACATCCGATACTTGATCGTAATACGTAATACATAGTATACTACGCTTGATAAAGATTATATATTATTCGTTGAATATTTCTGGAGAATTGGGTAGGCACGGTGCTTTGCTAGAAACCAACCATGTCTTGTAAATCGGTAAGAATGTGGTACGAGGTATACACGTGTTCGGATAGTCCGACGACCGGATTTACTGCCAACATATCATGGAATCTCTTGGGTCGCTTCCCAAAGATTCACTGATGACATTTGACTCGAACATAATTAATCTAGGATTAATTAATAGAGAGAAAATTAATCTGGGATTAATTGCGGCAATAATTTATATGGGATAAAATTCGATTAGAAGAGAGAACGCGATTAATTTAGAATTAATCGATTAAATAATATATTGGATATATTAATTGAAATTAGATTTCAAAGTGGAATTAAAATAGGATTTTAATTCGGGCGAACGAATTAATTTAGAATTAATTTACGAGCGACTTTCGTAATAATTTTGCGAGGCATTATTATTATTTAATTAAATTGGATTTAATTACGTCACGATGGAAAATTATTTTAATCGGATTAAGCGAACCTGAGCCCGAAGTGTGTTGAGCAAGCCACTTGAATTTTAAATTAAAGTGGGTCCCACCAACTTACATCACTAGTCTATCAAGTGTCAACTTGAGTGATGGAAGTAGTTGAGGGCATTAATTGCCATTTTCCCTCCAACACTTTTGCTTTTGCTTTTGGTAAAACGTATACCAAATTTTGGGGTTTGACTTTCATGGGTGGTAATTGTTTTCGAAAACAAAAATACCCAAAATACAAAATCTCTCTCTCTCTCCCATTGCCGTGAGCCTAGGGCTCTTCCTCCATTGATTTTGCTTCAAAATCAAGTTGAGCTAGCACTTAAAGAGTTAAAGAAGGTGATAGGGAAACTCACCCTTGGGTTGCATTCAACATAGAAAGCTTGGATCTCTCATCTAATACAAAGAAAGTCTTGAACTTCATCCGTTCATTGTAAGTCTTTCCGCAACTTATTTTTGATTATTCACACACAATATCATGTTGTAGAGATCATTGGCATGTTCTAGGAACACTAACAGTTATTACAGTAGACGGATCACATCTGAAAGGTAAATAGCGCGGGACACATTTTGTGGCAACATGCTTGGATGGAAATAATCAATTATTTGTAGTTATAATTGAGATTGGTGATACAGAGAATGATGCATCATATGAGTGGTTTATGCGTAGATTGTTCGATGTTATTGTGGATGTTCCAGAGTTTGTGTTCATTTTTTGATCGACATAAGTCAATAGATAAAGCAATTTTCAGGGTGTTCCAACCGCAGAACATGGTGTTTATTTTATCACGTACAAGCCAACTTGAAATCCATTTTTAAGATGGAACTGAAAGCATGAAAGAAATTTAAGTTGTCATTTATTGCTACAGCGAAAAGGTATGATCCGATTGAATTTGAAAAGCAAATATGAGGCAATGGGGTATGCATCCTGATTCAGTTAGATGTTTGAAGGAGGATGTGGGTATGCGTAATTGGGCTTGTTCACAAATTGAAGGGAGATAATACAATATTTTGAAAACTAATATTGCAGAGAGTGTAAATTCATTGATGAAAGAGGCATGAATGTTCCCAGTTACTCATATAGTTGACTACTTCAGAGAAAAAAATGTGAAATTTATCTTATGATAGAAATAAGATGGCTGAGTCGATGACAACTCGACTAACCACTCAGGCTCATAACATAGTGGATGGGAGGAAAACTATCACAGAGAACATGAACATGTCACATGTATCTGATCATCAATATTAGGTTAAGGGTGGTGTCATACGAGAGGGGTTCGTTGATTTATGTGAGAGGACGTGCAATTGTAGAGTTTTTCAGTTGGATAAGCTTGTGTGTGCCCATACAATTACAGTTTGTATGTTTCGTCAAATTGATCGTGTCAGCCTATGTTCTCATTTTTACTTAAAAGACGTATTATTACATGCATACGAAGAACCAATCATTCTAGTTGGTGACATGGCAAGTTTGGTCATACCATATGAAATCTATACACAAATAATATATCATCCAGCTGCATCAATAACCACAAGCCGGCGTAAAACACTTCGAGTTCTGTCTAGAGGTGAAGAGACATCCCGAAATAATTTCATGTGTAAGCGATGTCATGAATTAAGACCGCAAGAGATACACCAACCCAATTGATCGGTAAAAACACTCACGTAACACAAGTGCACGTATCGCTCAAGTAGTATAAAATGTATCAATCCCACGAGAACTTAATACCTTAGCTATTAATTTATGATGTTAAATGCTTACGAGTATCTAATAGATTGATTGTTGTTTGGATGGTGATTTTTGTCTGAAAATAAGTAAATAAAACAGTGCGAAAGTAAATTAAAGAAAAATTCAATATTATAAGACTATCAAGGGTTGTGAATCCTTCCAATATCTTTTAAAGATGAAGTGGTTATCTCATGTTTGTGTAATATATCGATTTATTAACTTGGAATACGGAAATATGCAAAAGTCTGTGTCGATGGTCAGATGCAAACACCCAATAACTCAATTAATCATATGTCCATGTTAACCAAGTTACCTGAATTAATTAAGATTAAGTTCCAATTGTGGCTACCCCCCGTCCGATAGGTATATGTCTATCCTGGAAGGAAATCTACATAAGGATCACCATGTCCCAATGTGAATCGTGAGCTATTGAGTCTAAGGCTGAAACCTAAAATTCATTTGTCAAGTTTATTTTAAGTTTACCAAATCAATCTTATTAGTGGCCAGTTAATAAGAAGCATTAAGCTTAAGGCTCAATAAATAAACCTTTATATTACCTAAAATATAAAATTACCACTTATAAACCGGTGATATTGGAATTCATCACAACCCTAGATAAGGGATTTAGTTACCACACATATCTAGGACTAGTAACGACATAAATAAAGAAAATGATATAAGGTAAAGCTTGGAAATTAAAAAGGTAAATAAAGCAATAAAGAAAATGTTGGGGTTAGATGATTCATTTTTATTACTTCTAATTTAGATATCTCCTTATTATAATATATAAACTTTGCATGACATTACCAACTGACCATATAAGCGGTATCCTAATTAAGTCAGATTTATAATTAATTCCAACCGACCATAAAGGCGGTATGCAATTTAGTCAGGTTAAAATCAATTTAATTAAGTCCAACCGACGATAAAGGCGGTATCCCATTAAGTCAGGTTTTAAAATAGTTTATATATTATAATTAAGGGAGATTAATCTAAATATTAGTAATAAAAGCTTTGCCTTTCACCCCAACAGATGGGAGTTACCTCATCATACTGAAAAAGTAAAATAATGACTGAAAAGTAAAATAAAGAAAGAACTATTGCGTAAAATAAAAATTAAATACAAAAAGCTGTAAATAAACAAACAAGATACAATCTTCTTAGTATTCTTAAGAAAATCCCCAGTAGAAGGTATGAATTTGAATTCTGATTTTGGTCTCAATTTAAAGGTAAAATTTTGGTCCACGCGTCGCGACGCGTGAAGTTTTGCGCGTTGTGACGCACCGTTGATCTTCGACACGTGTACGCGGCTTCCTGAGATGATGACATGTGGCACGCGTTTCATCGACAGTTGAATTATTGGCTCAGCATCGCGACGCGTGAAGTTGTGCGTCTCGCGACGCTGACGTAAGCAATGACGTGTAGTGTCGGCATCATAGGATGATGACACGTGTCCTGCGTATGATAGCAAGATTGATGTGATGTTGACACGTGGCTGGCGTATTTTAGAAAGTGCGTATGATAGCAAGTTTCTCTGATGTTTACATGTGTCTTGTGCATTTTAGCGGTCGCGACGCAGAAGTGTTGAGCATCGCGACGCAAAATTCCAATTTTACCCTTTTTGTCAGTTTTTCATTGTTTTGGTCCCGATTTGATTCCAGTGAGTCATGAAACCTTATTTATCTACAAAACACACAAAAAGCATCAAAATATTCATAAAACTCAAGAAACTATACAAAATATTTTTTCAAAGGGGCAGTAAATATTGATATATTTTCCGCTTATCACACCCCTAAACCTAATATTTTGCCAGTCCTCTAGCAAAACAACAAAATAAAATACAATAAACAACTTTAAAATAAAATTAAACTAAGTCATTTTCGTATGGATCACAGTTGCATTTAGCGTTTGCAGCAAACCTTTAAACCCATAGGTGCCCTAGTGGACGAGTTGTAGTCTCGTGAGGGCTTACAGCAACGATACCCACAAACGTCAAATGCACACAAAAGCAAAAAGATAAAAAGATAAAATGATAAACAAGTTAGTGACTAAACAAGTGAAACTTCTTATCCAAGTTAATAGTTGTTTTCTTTCTTTCTAAATTACCAAATAAGTAAATTCTCCTATTATTTTTACCATTCTCCATATACACGACCAACAAGGTATTAATCAGCTCATTGTGCCCACAATATTCATAAGTGTAGTTGAAAAGAGAGTAATATTTTTGTCCTAAAGTTATATCAGAATTCACACATTTTTAGCAATGACACTTTTTCTGATTTTTTATTTATTTATTTACAATATCTTCAATTCATGTAGCGAGCTTTGGGCCAGTGACTCCCAAGCCAGTTGGCTTTAGGGCACTTGGTGTTAAGACACTTTTAAAGACTTAATTACTCGGATTTCAGATATCTTTCTTTCCTTTTTTTTATATAACATCTTCAATCCATGTAGCGAGCTTTGGGCCATTGACTCCCAAGCCAGTTGGTTTTAAAGCACTAGGTGTTAAGACACCCCTACAGACTTAGTTACTCGGACCTCAGATGTTAAATTTTTTTTATTCCATTACTTTTTAGATGCTTCCTCCAATTAAACTAGAGCACTGAATATTACAAACTTTTCACTTACAACTCATGGCCGTATGTTACCATGCATGTTGATAATACCTGTCAACTGAACATATGAAGATCCAATTTTAATCAGTATTATGAAGAATTCACAAATTAAATAATTCAGAAGGAAATAACCAAAAATTAACTTGTTACGAAATAGGTTGAGATACGTCTCAGGAGTGAAAATTTCTTACACAGCTATCTCACACCAATTTCACCTGATTAATCAAATTAAAAACACAAAAATAAAATATTTTTTAATTTTTTAATTTTTTTGAATTTTTGAAAAATTTAGACTAGAAACCAAGCAAAAACAACACAACTAAGAAATAAAAATAAGATACTAATCAACTATTCCCCTCCCCCAAACCTAATTGAGACATTGTCCCCAATGTCTAAAAAAGTAGAAGAAGAGTTTAGAAAACAATATCGAGTTAGCTGGAATTCTATATCTAAAAAGAAAATTAAAGATTAAGATCCAGATTTATCTGACGCTTCTTACCACGATCATTATCGGACCAGTTTATCTTGGAAATGATAGGATCAATTTATGGTTCAAAGGCTAAGAGTTGGTCAATTAAATCATGGGTTGTTCTGGCAGTGAAGATGATATCTTTTACAGGTTTTGACACGAACCCATTTCTCCGGGAATCATCAAGAAACACACAAAGAAAGTCATAAAATCCATCAGCATTAAACAGTTCAATTGGTTTCTGGTGTATGTTCAAGTTCGCCCAAGATAGTACTGTAAAAATTTCATCCATCGTACCCAAGCCACCTGGCAAAGCAATAAAAGCATCAGCATGGTTAATCATTTCAACAAGTCGTTCAGATATACCTGGCACGATGCAGTTATCTCTGTTTGATGGTCCTATAAGATTCACCTCTGCCAAAGGTTTTGGGATGATTCCCAAAACTTGACTACCTCCTTCCTGTACGACCCTTGAAACGCACCTCATTAGTCCAAGATTGCCACCGCCATATACTAAGTGCATATTCCTTTCAGCTACGACTCTACCCAATTCATGTGCTGCTTCAACGAACTCTGGTTTAGACCCAACACTAGTACCGCAAAACACACAGATGTTAACAACTCGTCTTCTTGAAGTTGCTTCCATTTTTTTTATTTCTTTCTCAAATTCGGATGTCTTCAAGAGTGCGATGACGAGCTGAATTTATAAAACCTGAAAAATGGTGAGTAATAATAGCACTAGTACCTACCAAATGACAATTACTAACTAAACAGTAAAATATATCATGAAAGTCAAAAATTCTGGATCTTGTTGGAGAAAATAAGAGAAAATAACAAAACAAATCACAATCAATAGATAAATACAAAGAGATAATAATATTTACAAGATGTAACAACTTTATTGACATCTATGCGTCAGGGACAAGCTTCCCATCCAATTTTCTTATAAATTGGCAAACATGGTCTTTTAAAGTCAGATTCCCGAGACTTAACAGTTGTCTTTCTTTTCGAAATTATGTATGTAACATGCAAATTGCGTGATACACATATCCACTAGGATGCGTCTCAAGAGTCAATGATATGTCATCCAAAGACTCTTTACTCATGTCATCCCTAATGAATTTAATTTTATCTTCGCGGTTATCAGACATCATTCCTAAAGAATGACAACGATTATTACATGTCATGCGTGCACATTTATAGCAAACACTTAATCTTTTAGCTCTTCTTTTCTTAGCATAGGTGCTTCTTCATAAACCAGGTAGATATGAAATAAAAGATTCAGAAGACTCACCTGCCAATCGGACATGTGCTTCGATTAACCAATGAATGTCATTAGGAATACCTTTGATCATCAGAAGTCTCATCCGTTCCATGCGAGCTTTGTAGACTTTCATCAGAGAATTTTGAGGGAGAGAAAGAAATTACTTATGAAGATTTGTGAGAACGTCTTCCATCCTAAAATGTGACTTTACCTACAAAAATTAAACACACAAAAATAAAACACACCAAATCTGAATATATACAGAAATTGGATGGGTTGCCTCCCTGCTAGCGCTAATTTTAATGGCGTCAGCTAGACATGACTGCCCAAACGTTAGGCTGGATCTGAAAGTGTAACATTTTCTTCTTAACGCTCAAATGATTCTCCCCAGTAGTGCTTGACACGCTTGCTATTAACCTTGAATGTTTTATTGGAGTTGGGATCATGTAACTAAATCGCTCTATCTGGTAAAACTTGGGTGATTAAGAATGGACATGACCACCGTGATTTTAACCTCCCAGGGAAAAGTTTCAACCTTGATTTGCTGAACAATACCGGCTACCCCGGTTCCAATCGTATGTGCACTAACTTCTCATTATGTCTCTTCTTGGCCTTTTCTTTGTACAGTTTGGCATTCTCAAAAGGTTGTATGTGAAATTCCTCCAATTCGTTGAGTTGGTGGAGCCTTTTCTCTTCAGTTGCTTGTAGATCAAGATTTAACTTCTTCAGTGCACAATATGCTTTATCTTCAGGCTCCACAGGCAGATAACATGCTTTAAGTTTGTCAGTGGAAATTTGCATTGCATCGGAGTTCTGAATGGTACTATTTATCATATCAAGTCTGAAACATTCCTCTTTCTTTTCGTCTTTCGGGAATTCCATGGCTTTGAAAACATTGAATGTCACTTCTTGGTCCTATACCCTCATGGTTAGTTCTCATTTTTGTACATCAATAATGGTTCGACCTGTAGCCAAGAATGGTCTCCCGAGGATGATGGGCACGTCTTCGTCTTCCTCCATGTCAATGATAATGAAATCTACAGGGAAAATGAATTTGTCGACTTTAACCAATACATTTTCCACTAAACTTCTCAGAAATTTGAGCGTTCTATCAGCAAGCTGTAAAAAGACTGAGGTGTGCATTGCTTCTCCAATCTGCAGTTTCTTGTAAATGGAAAAAGGCATTAAGTTAACACTAGCACCTAAAGCACACAAAGCCTTACCAAAGTTATGTTCTCCAATGGTGTAAGGGATAGTGAAACTGCCAGGATCTTTCAACTTTGGGGGAAGCTTCCTCTGAATGATGGTGTTGCATTCTTTTGTCAATGACATTGTCTCGTAATCTCCCAATCTTCATTTTCGTGATAAAACATCTTTCATAAATTTGACATAGCTGGTCATTTGTTCCAACGTTTTTGCAAATAGAATGTTGATATGCAGCTTTTTGAAGATCTCCAGAAATCGAGCAAACTGCTTGTCTAGTTTGTTTTTCTGGAGACGTTGTGGAAAAGGTGGAGGTGGAGTGAATCTTTCTCGTGTTGGTTTCTATTTAGGTCCCAAGATCATAACAAGCATGAAAAACATGTGTGAATACATCAAAGGAGATAGCGGAATACTCACATCGATCGGTTGAGACGATTCGGCAACAAACAAAATGATTTTTGCCCTCCATTTTGGCGCCACTGCAGTGCAGATTTTTCTGCCCACTGTTTCAGTTTTGAGTCACCATTTTGAGCTTCGAATCTTCGTCGTTTGATTCCCGGCTCGTGGGTGGGTTTCCCTAACACCTTCGTATGCCTCTTAGAAGTGTACTAGCACTTGGATCTTGCCACAAAATCAAGTTTCCTCCTCTCTTGTACTGTCACGTTTTTGACAGTGTATGGCAGCCCATTGGGCGTTTTTGTGAGGGAGAAAGAGTGAAGAGAGAGTTCTCTAGGGTTTCTAAAATATTCATCTAATGAATAATGATAGATTCCAAAGTGTAGAGAGATATTTTGTTTTTATACTTTAGGTAAAAACCATTTCACTTTTACCCTAAACTTGGTAGGTGTGGGTAAATGGTTTTCCAAAAGTAAAACAAGGTAGTTGGGTGGTAGGTACACCTACCACACATGGGCCCCACATATTTGAATTCAAAATTCAAATATCTCTACGAATATTTGCCGCGGCTCGGTTCCGTTTAATCCGATTAAACGAACTTCCGTCGTTAAATAATTAAATCTAATTTAATTAAATATCGATGCCTCGCAAATATATTACGAACGTCGTTTACGAATTAATTCTAAATTAATTCGTTCGTTCACATTAAAGTCCGACTTTAATTTCGTAATGAAATCCAATTCATATTAATATATCCGATATATTAATTTTAGCCCATTCGAATAAATTAAATAGAAAAATCAAATTTAACTATTAAATTTATTTTACCGATTAATTCCAAATTAATCACGTTCTCTCTCTTTAGACGATATTTTATCCCAGATAAAATATCTCCGTAATTAATCCTAGATTAATTTTCTCTCTCATCGAATTAATCCCAGATTAATTAAAGTGCGAGTCATACATCATCGGTGAATCATTGGGAAGCGACCCATGAGATCCCCGGATATGTTGGCAGTAAATACGGTCATCGGACTATCCGAACACGTAAGTACCAAGTACTACGTTTTACCGATTCACAAGACAAGGTTGGCTTCTAGCAAAGCACCATGCCTACCCAATTCTCCGAAAATATCCTTACAGGAATGAATGATCTGTATCAGGCGTAGTATATATCGTATAGTGCATATCGATCTAGTATCAGATGGTCACGTGCTAGGCCTGGGGCTGGAGTTGTGTCTGCCCCGTACGAAGCACATGTCGGATGTCTGGTAACTAGTCTCTATAATCGGATATACATGACCTAGTCATAATATCCCGATGGCCGCGCAGCACTTAAGAGCACTAATACCGTATCCTACGTGACATCATCTCCACTATGACTGGAGTGATACTTCCGTCTTGACATCACACTCAATACTCTACGATTCTCAACATACCCAGTATTGGCGTACACAGAACCGGTTAAAGTCCTGGACGACCTCAACCAATGTATATTGATTGTCGTAAGTATTAGCGGTGCAAGTCTTAGGTTAAGACCAAATACACCTACCCTGATTTCGGACTCCCATAGACACACATTCATACTACCAATGGGATTCCGAGGGGGTCTATCCAGAGCGAAGCTGTTTCCCGTACCATCGGTGAAACACAATCTCCTATTACACTTGCATGAGTATCCAATACCCAAATATATGAGAACTATGTCGTTGTGCCCTCACAACGCGCACAAGTGCAATACTAGTCTTTTACGTATTTATCGATGTCCAATCTCGATAATACTCTGACTAGGGATATTTAATGATTTATCCTACGTGGACTTGATACTGCCTCATATCATTCTCCATCCAGGAACAAATCATATGGACCTCTCATCATTTATACATCTAAGGTGATCTAATCACAAATGATAAGAGAGCAATCTCCTTTGTCACATAGTTAATTTGTACAACAACACCATGATCTGTATAAATAGTGACGCTATGGGTCATAATTATCCAACAATCTCCCACTTGGCCTATAGCCAGTCACTCGAGTGCCTAACACCCGAACTATGTACGGTTGGCTCAAATTGCTGAGAAAAGGTTTTCGTCAGTGGATTTACATGATTATCGTCTGATGCGATTTATACGATCATCACATCGCCATGATGTATGATCCAAACGAATCAGATGAATATCGAAGTATATATCTGGATCGTTGATGAGACCATTAATTATTTAGCCTGTGCTGAAGCCTAGCTCAGCCGCTAACAGAACTATATCTAATCTAATTAGATTTATTATCGACCCAAATGGCTTCTATTGCTGCCTCAGCTGCAACAATAATCCGTATTTGTTGTTTATATGGTAACAGTATCTTGCTTGGAAGATTTCCAGCTCACTGTTCGGTATTCAAACTTTATAGTACCGTTTGCGACTTATAGTCGTCTTTATCGGTTTGGAAACTTGCTACAGCGATCCCAGTCACTTCAAGTTCTCCTTCTCCATAGACTAAGACAGCATCCTTAGTTCTCTGAGATACTAACGGATGTTCTTAACTTCAATCCAGTGACTATCACTCGGATTGGTCTGATTGTGACTCCATATGCTCAAAGCGTATGAGACACCAGGTCACGTACATTTTAAATGTACAATTTCTCAGAGAGTGTTAACAACTTTAAATCTATCCCAATAGATCTTTATTCCTAGAATAAAGGTTGTTACTCCTAAGAATTCTACGGAGAATTATCTCGAAAGCCAAGCTTTCACCGATTGTTTTATGGGAATATCATTTCCAAGAAATGACATATATTATCATTATTTTATTCAGGACATTCATTGTCAGTGCGCTCCCACTAACCTCCTTATATACACAAGAATTATTTTCGTTTTGAATTAAATCATAAACCATTATGATCACATCAAAACGTCAGCTCCAAGAACCTTATGCTTGCTTCAATCCAAACATGGATCGAACAACCCGCAAACCTAGTTTGCTGGTTTAGGTACGACAAAATCGTCAGGATGTTATAAACATCCTCCAAAAGGTTTCCGTTTAAGGAAAGCGATTTTGATCTTTAACTGACACATTTCATAAATGTACAATTTCAGCAAGCATTATCCAAATGGATTTACTGTGGCAACAGGTAAAAGGTTGAACCGTAATCAACACAATGTTGATAACGATACCTTTTCACTAAAAGCCTAGCTTTGTACGTTGGTATGTTGCCATCCATGTATGTCTTCCTTGAAGACTTTTAAGTACCAATAGGCACAATGCCTAACGGTACATCAACTAGTGTCTAAACATAGTTCGTATACATGGAATCCACTTCGGACTCATGGCAATTTGCCACAAAAGGGAGTTGATACCTTGTATCACTTCCTCAAACGTAGTCGGTTGGTCTACCTCAACAAGATTGACATCTTTATGAGGTGAGATCAGAAACCCATACCCTAGGTTGTTTTCTGATTCTCTCCGATCTACGCGGTTCTTGTGTATTCGAAGATTAATGGTATAGTTTCATCCTTGATGAACTATCTGTGTTCCATTAAGGACTTCGTGCCTTGAACAGTATTACTCCGACTTTCATCGAGTTATACCATCCTCCCACTTACCACTGCATATCGGTATTCCTCTTAGGAAAACCGCATGGTGAGTAACAATAACATTGTTCTCTTGTGAGATGTATAAGTACTATACTTATGGTATCCCTAGGATGACCTATAATTGGCACTTATCCTATTTGGGTTTTAGTTTGGTATCATCCAAACATATGCCTAGCATACCCAAATCATTAGGAATGAGAAACCCAGTTTCTTTCCCGTTCATATCTAATATGATATATGTCAAACAGATTATTATGGAACCTTATTCAAAATAAGTTCTTGCACCGTTGAAGGAAATGGTAGCTCAGAGCGACTCATGATTAACCTTATCATGTCCAACAAAATTCGGTTTCTCCGTACGGACACACAGTCAAACTGACATGTCTCGGGAGGAGTCCTCATTGAAAGAATACTATACTCTTTCACGTATGTTTGAAACTTACTGCTTAAGTATTTTCCATTACGGTCTTACCGCGACGGTTTAATACTTTAGACGATCTGTTTGTCTACTTCGTGTCGAAACTCTAAAAGTTATCGATTTGTGTTCTTCAAAAGAAACATATAACCATAACGTGATGCCACATCCGTTAAGGTCACGAAATATTCATATTCACATCTAGCATTGCTAGATATGGGTCCACTTACTTCACTATGAATAGGGCCAACAGATCGGTGGCATTAGCACTTTTACCAAGTAAATAGTGTTTTAGGCACTTTGCCCAATAAACTAGATTCGTAGACTTTATTTGAATAGAATCAAATTAGTCCTAGTACCCACTCTTCGAAAGTGTGGATATACGAGTCTTGTTTGATTGTGTCCCAGACAACAATGCCATAAATAAGTCTCTACTGATCAAATCAGTTTGAGCTATATATTTGTCATTTTATATGTTTGAGATTTTATTTATATTCAAAATATAAATTCTGTTACTCACATCTAATGTGTTTATCTTAATATCATTCTTTATATAATGAAACACTTTAGTGTTCTAGAATATAAAGGTCTATCCGCAACGAATTAAACACTGATATAAAGATAATGTTTCTAGTCAAACTAGTTACTTTATAACAGTTCCTAATTTAAGTATATACCCAAAAGGTAGTTCCTAAACTTAGGGTTCTACGGTCGAAACAGCGACTTTCATCATGTTTCCGATTCGCAGATTAATCTCAGCTTGAAGTCAGTATCCTGCTCACAGCAGATTCTGAACATCAATCCATATAATTTATGTACCATACTAAGTATTTTAAAATCCAATTTTAATACTAGTAATAGACATAATATTGACAAACATTCTTAAAGTCAGAGCCTTGCCCTTTCTTTAATTCCTTCGTGTCTGCCATATCCAAACGGCAATCACTTTAGGATATGTCATTTATCTCCCAGAAGATCATAATGATTTTGCCTTTGCCCTTTCAAATATTTCAGAAGCCTTTGGCCAAGCCTTGGGTTTCTAGAATATTGAAGTATGGTGCGCCTTGCGCCACTTACCTAATTGCAAAGTTTGACTTTATCTCCTCGAGAATAGTCTTTAACCCTCCAAAAGTTATTTATTGCAATTTTAATACTTCTTAAATCCGAACATAGATTTATGACAAGTATATCGAATTAAGCACTTAAGTTATCATCACATAAATCTTCCAAAGATTATGCTCTACTATTTGCTTAATTCTTGGCTTAGGCATAATAGGTTATTTTATCAAATAAAGTAACTATTATTTATTTCCAGGACCATCCTGAAATTATTCCCAATTTAAAATATAGTCGTTTAAATACATTTTCACCTAGGATTATGTTTTAAACACTAATATTTCATTTATTGATTCTAATAGTCCAACTATTTAATCAACGATTTGTGGTACTATGTATTATATTGATTATTATAGTCCAACTATACAATCAAATATAATTTAAATCAATTAACCTCAATTACATTGATTACTATAATCCAATTATAAAATCAACTATAAATTGAAATTAATTAATTCAAATATATTGATTACTATAATCCAATTATATAATCAACTATAATACAGTCCAACTGCTTATTAAAATAACAATTTAAATATTAGTCCAACTGACATTTAATTTATATGACGAATAATTTTAATGAGCTCGTATGGCAAGTAATTAAACGAATATTGCAAATTCAATTCTTGCCTCCCACTATTTTTCGGCGAGCCTCTAACCCTCTGTCGAGTACTCGGGAAACCATGTTTCCTAGTGGGCTAGGATCCCGTTAAATAACACACAATCTTGACTTTGGCCAACAAATTGTATGATATTTAACTAGGTAGATCTCAAAGATCAATTGGATCCAATCCAATTCCTAGATCCAGTAGGCGGATATCCAAATCCTAAACATATATCTTATATATGCCAATACATCCAATGAATTACCTAACCTTTTTCCTCTGAATCAACTAAGCCTTGTCTTTGGCACAACAAACCTAATGATCCCAGTCAAGCGCGACCCATTGACCATGGAAAGCTTCGTAATCAATGTCGATGAACAAGAAGTGGTCTTGACTTTGGCCAACAAACCACAACTTGGACAAGACACCAATATAGAACAAAACTCTCGTAATTCAAACACATCTTCGACGGACAAAGGGCTTGACTTTGGCCAACAACCCAATGCCAGTCTCGGATCTTGAGTAAGAATCACTCAATGGAAGGAAAAACGCATGATATTTGATGAGGGTTTTTCGCGTGCAAATTGGCTACCAATTTATTATCTTTGTTTAGTTCTCATCATCATACACCCTTAAACATGCATTCTAAACACATAATAAAGCGCATATGAAAATAGATAATAATGATATGCGGATGGATACTTAACACATTGATCCTAGATCAAATCTCTCACTTTCTCTCTCAAACTAGCACTTGTATTATTTCTCTACCCGTTACACTACACTACTAAGAAACCTTATTTACATTGAGGGGAATAGGTGAGAAGAGAATACAAAGAGAATAGAGGTGATAAGGCTGGACACGCAGGTCCAATTTAATAAATCGAATTTTTTACAACAATTTCCAAAATTGCCCCCACCCGACTAATATCCATCCGATATACATTATTCATTCATCACAACCATGTATTCACACAAACATGTTATCAATCAATCTAATCAAATTAATTAATCTGACAATTAGTGATCATCCAATGTTCAAACAACGATTTGATTTTGCGCGAGTCAAACTCGTTTTTGCGAATAAGTACTCAAAGTATGAATTCTCGAATTAAATTAAACTACAACATTAAATCCAATTTAATATGTATTTAATACTAATCCACTATTTAATTCCAAATTAAATATTACACTTTATTAATAGACCTTTTAAAACTTAAATTCCAAATTTAATCGTTACGGGTCTCAAAGCCCGATTAACGTCCAACGTCAATTTAATTCAAGTCCAATGGGCTTTAAATTAATTTCTTTAAGGCATGGGCTTCGGCAACCAAAGCCCAATCAAGGAGTAACCCCATAAGCCAGAAATCAATTTCGGCCTATTAGGCCCAATTAAACTTTAAAGGTTCATTAAGTCGCATTTGGGCTTTATGGAAGCGATTTTGGGCCCAATTGGATCCAATCCAATTTGCCTAAATCCAACTTTGTACAACAAAGCCCAATAAGCCCATTTACAACTTTAAAAGCCCAAATCCAATTTTAAGGCCCATATAATTAAATTACCAAATTCCAAATTTCCAATTTAATTACCAAAGTGTATTACATGATTAATCATCCAAATCAATATTTCTAAAACACAAATTTGTCCAATTAATCATGCTCATCATCATCATCACATGTCCAACACATTAATGAAAAATCAAACCCATTCACCATGTTCAAAGTCTCGGCCAAGGGATGCATTTTTGTCCAAATCCGAATTCAATCCAATCAAATCCAAATTAACATTAAATCATCATCCCGAATGATTTCCAACAAATCCAATTATTAAAAATCAAAAATACCAAGACATTAAAGGGCATCCACATTCGGCCAAGGTAAGGAAATTAGGGATTTTTGTTCAATTCAAAATTAAATCCAATTCAATCTTAAATTAACATTATCCAACATCATTACAACTTCATCCAATGAATCAAAATGAAAAATTCCAAGATTTCCATAATGCTTCTACATTCGGCCAACATGAATATTTGGGGAAAAATTGATCCAATCATTATTTCATTAAATTGATCCAATCAATCTTAAATTAAACATGTATTAAGCATACTTAAACATCCAATTTATTCAAATCATGCTCAAATACAAAATACCCAATTTTAAGCCCTAAAAATTTCATGCTTGAACCTAGGCTCTTGATGCCATTGTTGGTTTCTATTTAGGTCCCAAGATCATAACAAGCATGAAAAACATGTGTGAATACATCAAAGGAGATAGCGGAATACTCACATCGATCGGTTGAGACGATTCGGCAACAAAAAAAAACGATTTTTGCCCTCCATTTTGGCGCCACTGCAGTGCAGTTTTTCTGCCCACTGTTTCAGTTTTGAGTCACCATTTTGAGCTTCGAATCTTCGTCGTTTGATTCCCGGCTCGTGGGTGGGTTTCCCTAACACCTTCGTATGCCTCTTAGAAGTGTACTAGCACTTGGATCTTGCCACAAAATCAAGTTTCCTCCTCTCTTGTACTGTCACGTTTTTGACAGTGTATGGCAGCCCCTTGGGCGTTTTTGTGAGGGAGAAAGAGTGAAGAGAGAGTTTTCTAGGGTTTCTAAAATATTCATCTAATGAATAATGATAGATTCCAAAGTGTAGAGAGATATTTTGTTTTTATACTTTAGGTAAAAACCATTTCACTTTTACCCTAAACTTGGTAGGTGTGGGTAAATGGTTTTCCAAAAGTAAAACAAGGTAGTTGGGTGGTAGGTACACCTACCACACATGGGCCCCACATATTTGAATTCAAAATTCAAATATCTCTACGAACATTTGCCGCGGCTCGGTTCCGTTTAATCCGATTAAACGAACTTCCGTCGTTAAATAATTAAATCTAATTTAATTAAATATCGATGCCTCGCAAATATATTACGAACGTCGTTTACGAATTAATTCTAAATTAATTCGTTCGTTCGCATTAAAGTCCGACTTTAATTTCGTAATGAAATCCAATTCATATTAATATATCCGATATATTAATTTTAGCCCATTCGAATAAATTAAATAGAAAAATCAAATTTAACTATTAAATTTATTTTACCGATTAATTCCAAATTAATCGCGTTCTCTCTCTTTAGACGATATTTTATCCCAGATAAAATATCTCCGTAATTAATCCCAGATTAATTTTCTCTCTCATCGAATTAATCCCAGATTAATTAAAGTGCGAGTCATACATCATCGGTGAATCATTGGGAAGCGACCCATGAGATCCCCGGATATGTTGGCAGTAAATACGGTCGTCGGACTATCCGAACACGTAAGTACCAAGTACTACGTTTTACCGATTCACAAGACAAGGTTGGCTTCTAGCAAAGCACCATGCCTACCCAATTCTCCGGAAATATCCTTACAGGAATGAATGATCTGTATCAGGCGTAGTATACATCGTATAGTGCATATCGATCTAGTATCGGATGGTCACGTGCTAGGCCTGGGGCTGGAGTTGTGTCTGCCCCGTACGAAGCACATGTCGGATGTCTGGTAACTAGTCTCTATAATCGGATATACATGACCTAGTCATAATATCCCGATGGCCGCGCAGCACTTAAGAGCACTAATACCGTATCCTACGTGACATCATCTCCACTATGACTGGAGTGATACTTCCGTCTTGACATCACACCCAATACTCTACGATTCTCAACATACCCAGTATTGGCGTACACAGAACCGGTTAAAGCCCTGGACGACCTCAACCAAAGTATATTGATTGTCGTAAGTATTAGCGGTGCAAGTCTCAGGTTAAGACCAAATACACCTACCCTGATTCGGACTCCCATAGACACACAGTCATACTACCAATGGGATTCCGAGGGGGTCTATCCAGAGCGAAGCTGTTTCCCGTACCATCGGTGAAACACAACCTCCTATTACACTTGCATGAGTATCCAATACCCAAATATATGAGAACTATGCCGTTGTGCCCTCACAACGCGCACAAGTGCAATACTAGTCTTTTACGTATTTATCGATGTCCAATCTCGATAATACTCTGACTAGGGATATTTAATGATTTATCCTACGTGGACTTGATACTGTCTCATATCATTCTCCGTCCAGGAACAAATCATAGGGACCTCTCATCATTTATACATCTAAGGTGATCTAATCACAAATGATAAGAGAGCAATCTCCTTTGTCACATAGTTAATTTGTACAACAACACCATGATCTGTACAAATAGTGACGCTATGGGTCATAATTGTCCAACATCTCGATCATCTACTTTTGCTTCTCTTTCCTCCATCTGTGGATCGACTTCGCTCCTTTCTTTTGGAACTTCCTCAACAGTTGCCTTGACTCCAACATCTTTGTTGATCTCAGTACCGCTTTTCAAAGTGATGGTATAACATTGCTCATTCCCCATGCTCCTTGGATTTGGTTATGTGTTGCTAAGAAGGGTACTTTATGGTCTGTAACTCTGAGCAATGGCCAGTTTTCATATTTGATTCTCCAGTGCCTTTATAGAAGCATATTGGATCTGAAACATAGCATCATATATTGCTTGTTGCTTTTTCAACAGGGCAATCACTTCTGCTATTCCTGGTTCTTTTTCATACTCCTGGCTTTTGTTCTGCTATTGGAATCCTGGTAGTGAATTGTTTCTTTGCCCTGAATTGTTGCTCCATGCGAAATTGGGATGATTCCTCCAACCTAGGTTGTAGGTATTGGAATATGGATTATTTCTCTGTCTATTGAAGTTGTTGACATAATTCACTGTCTCATCATGTTGGTTTGCCTCTGGTGCTCCTCCATATGGTGAACTTATGGATCCAACATTACCTTGCATGCTAAGAGTTTTCATGAATTTGCATATCTGATCCAGCTTGGCATTCATTGTTGTGTTGGCTCCAAGTTCGTAAATTCCTGCAATTCGTTTGCTCATGCTCCTTTTTGTTTGCCACTGAGAATTGTTGTTGGCCATTTCGTCAATTAGGTCCCAGGCCTGATCCTATCTTTTTGCCATTAAAGCTCCTCTAGCAGCAACATCAATCATGGTTCTCATTAGTCCAAAAAGTCCATTATAGAAGGTTTGGAATTGTAGCCACTTTGCAATCTCATGGTGAGGACATTTCCGGAGTAATTCCTTGTATTTTTCCCAAGCTTTGCAGAGGGATTCTGAGTCATGTTGTACAAAGAATGTAATATCATTCCTCAGTTTTACATTTCTAGCTGGTGGAAAGTACTTTGCAAGGAATTTGGTGGCTAAAGTATTCCAAGTTGTGATGGAACGTGCTGGTAGTGAATGTAGCCAAGTCTTAGCTCTGTCTTTCAAGGAATATGGAAACACACGCAGTCTCATTGCTTCTTCTGCCGCTCGGTTGTAATTGAATGTGCCGCAAACTTCCAGGAAGTTGCTGATGTGGGCATTAGGATCTTCAGTTGCATTCCCCCTAAATTGAATTGACTGTTGTATAAGCTGAATGTATATTTTGATGTCACACGCATTTGCTGGTAAGAGAGGAAGTACAATGCATGATATGAAGCTGTCAACCACTGAAATAGTTCTGTCTCGAATTGGAATTGGGGGTGCAACTTCCAATGGTTCAGGTTCCATATTGATCAGTGCTTCTTGACCTTCTCGCCTTTTCCTTCTCAACTATCTGATGGTTCTTTCAATTTCTGGGTCAAGCGGACGAATTTCAAAGCTTCTGGTTCTTCTCATGTAGTGACTGAGAACCTAAAACACAAGAAAATAAAAATAATAAGTAAAAATAAATTAGACACAAGTAAATGTATCTAACCCCAAAATTAATAGTGAAAGATAAATAAGTCCCCAGTGAAATCACTCACGTAACTCAAGCGCACATATCGCTCAAGTAGTATAAAATGTATCGATCCCATGAGGACTTAATACCTTAGCTATTAATTTATGACGTTAAATGCTTACGAGTATCTAATAGATTGGTTGTTGTTTGGATGGTGATTTTTGTCTGAAAATAAGTAAATAAAACATTGTGAAAGTAAATTAAAGGAAAATTCAATATTATAAAACTATCTAGGGTTGTGAATCATTCCAATATATTTTAAAGATGAAGTGGGTATCTCATGTTTGTGTAATATATCAGTTTATTAACCTGGAACACAAAAATATGTAAAAGCCTCTGTCGATGGTCAGATGCAAACACCCAAATAACCCAATTAATCATATGTCTATGTTAACCAAGTTACCTGAATTTATTAAGATTAAGTTCCAATTGTGTCTACCCCCGCCCGACAGGTATATGTATATCCTGGAAGGAAATATACCTAAGGATCACTATGCCCCAAGGTGAGATCGTCAGCTATTGAGTCTAAGGCTGGAACCTAAAATTCCTTTGTCAAGTTTATTTTAAGTTTATCAAATCAATCTTATTAGTGGCCAGTTAATAAGAAGCATTAAGCTTAAGGCTCAATAAATAAACCTTTATATTACCCAAAACATAAAATTACCACTTATAAACCGGTGATATTGGAATTCATCACAACCCTAGATAAAGGATTTAGTTACCACACATATCTAGGACTAGTAAAGACATAAATAAAGAAAATGGCATAAAGTAAAGCTTGGAAATTAAAAAGGTAAATAAAGCAATAAAGAAAATAATAGGGGTTAGAGGATCCACTTTTATTACTTCTAATTTAGATATCTCCCTTATTATAATATATAAACTTTGCATGACATTACCAACCGACCATATATGCGGTATCCTGATTAAGTCAAATTTATAATTAATTCCAATCGACCATAAAGGCGGTATCCAATTTAGTCAAGTTAAAATCAATTTAATTAAGTCCAACTGACCATAAAGGCGGTATCTCATTAAGTAAGGTTTTAAAATAGTTTATATATTTTAATTAAGGGAGATTAATCTAAATATTAGTAATAAAAACTTTACCCTTCACCCCGGCAGAGGGGAGTTACCTCATTATACTGAAAAATAAAATAAAGACTCAAAAGTAAAATAAAGAACTATTGCGTAAAATAAAAATTAAATACAAAAAGCTATAAATAAACAAACAAGATACAATTTTCTTAGTATTCTTAAGGAAATCCCCAAAAGAAGGTATGAACTTGAATTCTGATTTTGGCCTCAATTTATAGGCAAAAGTTTGGTCCACACGTCGCTACGCGTGAAGTTTCGCACGCCGCGACGCGCCGTTGATCTTCGACACATGTACGTGGCTTCCTGAGATGATGACACGTGGCACACATTTTTTCGGTAGCTGAATTATTAGCTCAGTGTCACGACATGTGAAGTTGTATGTGTCGCGATGCTGACGTAAGCAATGACGTGTAGTGTCGATAGCATGGGATGATGACACATGTCTGGCGTATGATAGCAAGATTGTTGTGATGTTAACAAGTGGCCGGCGTATTTTAGAAAGTGTATGATAGCAAGTTTCTCTGATGTTGACACATCAATTGCATATTTTAGCGGTCGCAGTGCAGAAGTGTCGAACGTCGCGATGCAGAATTCCAAATTTGCCTTTTTTGTCCATTTTTCGCTGTTTTGGCCTCGATTTGATTCCAGTGAGTCCTGAAACCTTATTTATCTACAAAATACACAAAACACATCAAAATATTCACAAAACTCAAGAAACTATACAAATATTAAGTCAAATGGGCGGTAAATATTAATATATTTTTCGCTTATCACCAATCAGATATATTTGAATTATATATGATTATGATTATGTACGAATAACATTTAAATAACTTATCATTAACGAACTTTAAATATTATCGCGTACAATTTTTAAATTTTAATGTGGCCCAAAAATATATCTGCAGCAATCTTCTACCTAAAGAATGAGGCATGACTAGAATTAAATTTAGGCAATTTATACAGCATAAGATAACTTATGTACATAAGCATGAAAATGCCACAATCACCGCTCCCAGGATCCTGCTGCGTCATCCCATGCACTCTGTAGGAGCGAAGCGGGGTTTACCGATATACCTATGATGCTCGGCGACCACGACACTGTTGGGCTCGCAGCCCGTAGAGAGTACGGATTAGCCCGTGGGGGACTAAACAAGAGAATAAATGAGTCGCCACCCAATGTGAACTGGGAAAGATTTAAGGCCGCACTCACCCCTCGCAAGGGAAGACCTCAAACTGTTGGGTTCGAAATGGTCTCTTACTTATGCCAGTATAATGGACGGGTTCACACAATGGTATAGCCAAGTCTTAATGCAATTCATGCACAAAAGCGAATAAAAATGTAATAACATACCCAATCAAAATAATAATCACAATAACGTAGTTCCAAAAGCACATTAAATCAAGAAATACGAGATGCGACAATGAAAATTATAATAAACAATCAAAAGTGTGAAAAGCGTCAATAAATAAATAGCAAACAAAAAAGGGTTTAATCACACATATATGAATATTTCCCGAGTGGCACGTGGAGTTGTATCCCAAGTACAGACTGCACTACCGTCCATTCAGATTCGGCTATGAAATTTACATATGGGTTTCCATCTGATATACTGCAAGGGATAATAACATACATAATCATCAATGCAATGTAAACGAACAAAAAAATAGGCATGAAAACATATAACAATGCATATGCGTATAATCACCAACATGAACAAACATAAACAAAATAAAGACGAAATAATAAAATAACCATAAAAGTAAATAAATAGATAAAAAAAGATAAATAACGAAATACCAAAGAAATAAAAATGTGACTAGAAATTTGGCCGTCTTTCATGTAGGACTTCGCATACCCGGCTGGACGTATCTCACGTCCAGCCAGACATGCAGCGTCCGGAACTATAAAAATAAATATGGTAAGGGTGCCCTCGGGTCTTACCTTTTAAGTTGTTTTCTCGGAAGTGTGTTAGGTCGTCGCCAATGGATCGCTGGTTCGATGTTTCTGGTTCGCGGTTTACTATTTTTGGTTCGTTGTTTGCTGTTTCTGGTTCGATGTTTCGTTGTTTCTCTCTGTTTCACACTATTGGTTCACTATTTTCTATTTGCTGGTCGTTTTTTTGATTTCTGCTCACTGTTTCGATTTCTACTCTTTGTTTCGGTTGTTTTGTTTGGTACTGGCTGGTTGGTTTTTTATCTCGGTTTTCTTGGTGATTTTTCGGTTGTTTTTGTCTCGATTTTGGTTGTTTTCTCTCGGTGGTTTGGTTATTTTTCTCTCTATATTTTTCGGTGATCTTGGTTGTTTTTTTTCTCGGTTTTGGTTGTTTTCTCTCGGTGGTTTTTGGTTGTTTTTCTCTCTGTATTTTTTGGTGATCTTGGTTGTTTTTTATCTCGTCTTTGGTTGTTTTCTCTCGATGGTTTGGTTGTTTTTCTCTCTGTATTTTTTGGTGATCTTGGTTGTTTTTGTCTCTAGGGTTGCCGCCACTAATAAGAAGAAGAGAGCCCATTCTCTCGGTAATTCTTGGTCTATTTTTTAATGATTTGAAGGGATCTCTAAATAGGGAAATAAATCATGGAAATTTGGGAGATATATTCTCAAATTATTTTGGGAATAAAATCTCATAAATATGGTGATGAGGAGATCTCAAATCTTGTTAATTTGGTAAGTATGGGATTTCAAATCTTTATAAAGTTTGGCAAGAAAGGGGATTTCAAATCTTGTTAAATTGGAAAGTGTTGATGAGGGTATTTGAGTGTGTGGGTCGATTGCATGGGGTTTTGGGCGTGCATGGTGGGTCATGGGCCGTGTGGATTGGGCTGTATGGGAGGTCTGAGGCTGGCTAATGAGTCCGAATCCGATGAGGTGCTAATTTTGGAGGTTTTCATTCCTTCCAGAATTCATATTCCGTAACTTTTCAGGTAGTGCCTCTATACGAGGCTCATCATTGGGCTCATTCAAAAATACAGTGTCTACAATCGCCCCCACTTTGATGGGGCTTGTGCAGTGTATGACAGTGACAACCCTATCAAAGTCATGCATGCATTTTTACTCACTTGGTTCATTGGCCGTTGTCAGACTTATCTGTTGTTTCGCTACTTTTGCAAGATGCTTCGATCATTGGGATTTATTCCCGAACTGAGTTGAGTTGATGATGAGGTGCTCCGACCCCTGAGATTCATTCCTGGACCATGCTTGGTGTGAGATGCTTCGATCTCTGAGGTGCTTCGACCACTGGGATTCATTCCCGAACTGAGTTGAGTTGATGGCGAGGTGCTTCTACCCCTGGGATTCATTCCCGAACCATGTTGGGTGTGAGATGCTTCAATCTCTGAGGCGCTTCGACCTATGGGATTCATTCCCGAACTAAGTTGAGTTGATGGCGAGGTGCTACGACCCCTGGTATTCATTCCCGAACCATGCTGGGTGTTAGATGCTTCGATCTCTGAGGTGCTTCGACCTCTTGGATTCATTCCCAAACTGAGTTGAGTTGATGGCGAGGTGCTCCGACCCCTAGGATTCATTCCCGAACCATACTGGGTGTGAGATGCTTTGATCTCTGAGGCGCTTCGACTTCTGGGATTCATTCCCGAACTGAGTTGAGTTGATGGCGAGGTGCTTCGACCCCTGGGATTCATTCTCAAACCATGTTGGGTGTGAGATTCTTCGATCTCTGAGGCGCTTTGACCTCTGGGATTCATTCCCGAACTGAGTTGAGTTGATGGTGAGGTGTTTCGATCCCTGTGATTCATTCCTGAACCATGCTGGGTGTGAGATGATTCGATCTCTGAGGCGCTTCGACCTCTAGGATTCATTCCCGAACTGAGTTGAGTTGATGGCAAGGTGATTCGACCCCTGGGATTCATTCCCGAACCATGTTGGATGTGAGATGCTTCATCTCTGAGGTGATTCGACCTTTGAGATTCATTCCCAGACTGAGTTGAGTTGATGGCGAGGTGCTTCGACCCCTGGGATTCATTCCCGAACCATGCTAGGTGTGAGATGCTTCGATCTCTGAGGCGTTTGGACCTCTGGGATTCATTCCCGAACTGAGTTGAGTTGATGGCGAGGTGCTTCGACCTTTGGGATTCATTCCCGAACCATGCTGGGTGTGAGACGCTTCGATCTCTGAGATGATTCAATCTATGGGATTCATGGCGAGGTTCTTCGACCCTGGGATTCATTCCCAAACCATGCTGGGTGTGAGATGCTTTGATCTTTGGGATTCATGGCGAGGTGTTTCGACCCCTGGGATTTATTCCTGAACCATGCTGGGTGTGAGATGCTTCGATCTTTGACGGCGAGGTACTTCGACCTATAGGATTAAGTTGAGTTGATAGCGAGGTGCTCCGACCCCTGGGATTCATTCCCGAACCATCCTGGGTGTGAGATGCTTCGATCTCTGAGGCACTTCGACCTCCGAGATTCATTATGGAAATGATTTGAGTTGATGGTGAGGTGCTTCGACCCCTAGGATTCATTCCCGAACCATGTTGGGTGTGAGATGCTTCGATCTCTGACATGCTTAGATCTCTTGGATTCATGGCGAGGTGCTTCGACCCATAGGATTCATTCTCGAACCATACTGGGTGTGAGATGCTTCGATCTCTGAGGTGCTTCGACCTCTGAGATTCATTCTTGAACTGAGTTGAGTTGATGGTGAGGTGCTTCGACCCCTGGGATTCATTCCCGAACCATGCTGGGTGTGAGATGCTTCGATCTCTGAGACGCTTCGACCTTTGGGATTTATTCTTGAACTGAATGGGTGATGGCGTTTTGGTCCATCTGCGTGACTCTTCGATCCACTGGGGAGTTTTTTCTATGATGATGATGTGATTTGACCTCTGGGATTCATTCCCAAACTGTTGATAATGTGGGCCTCGATCCTAGGATTCCTTCTTGAACTGCCGAACCGATGGTGGTGAGGCACTTCGACCCATGATTCGTCCTCATTCGCGGGGCTCCTCTCCATTCTTGGAGTTGCTCGTCCTCGCCGCTTTTATTTTTTCTTCAAAGCGTGCGAAAACAAAAATTGTGTGTATGCGACGTGTATTCATGTATGCATGGATGCATTCCCTATTCCGATGGGTTTTCTTTGTCCTATTTGATGTTATCCTTGGTTAGGCCTTCCTTGCGTTCTTTGGTGCCTTTTGCCTATAAAAGTCTTTGGTCGCCCCCTTGGCCTGCTCACAGTTTCCTTCTGTCAATTCTACTCCGGTGATTGCTCAGTTCTCTTTGGTCTCATGGCTCAAGATCCCGTTGTGTCCCTTATTCATAGGGTGGTAGACTGGTCATCCCCAGACCTGGCTCAGCTTTTTGCTCTTCGCTACCTGCACCGGGTCAATGTGGATTACACATTTTTGAAAGCAGCCTCATGTCTTCCGATTCCCCGATTTCGAAATATGCCCTCTCCCCGAGGAGTTTGCTGTCATTATCGTCTTGCATTTTTCTCTTACTACCCTTCTCGGATACTGAAAATCATGTCTTCTGATTCCCGAAGCTTTCCTTTGTTGTCCTGAGGATGCGAAAAAGATATTGCCTCGTGCTTCGTCCATTGAGTTACGGGTCCTTTTACGCGTATCTTTCAGGGTGGAGGTAGGGTACCGTCCTTAGATAAGTGTAGTCTTATTCTGTATCTTGGCCCAATACCTCTTAATGGGTTGTGATAGTACGAGAGGCGACTATCTTTTGCCCAAGTTGTCCTTTCGGATTTTCAACTTAGCAGATTGCTCTACCTTGCCTGGGTCGCCTTTTTAGGTTTTCAACCCAGCGAGCTAAAAAAAATTCTTTTTTTTTTCTTTTTTTCAGATCTATCATCATTCTCGAGGCTCTTTGCTCGTCCTCATTCCCGAGGTTGTTCTACTCCTCTCCATTCTTGGAATTCTTCGTCCTCATTCCTGAGGCCGCTTTACTCCTCTCCATTCTCGGAGTTCTTCTCCTAGATCTTCTGACCTTGGTCCAGCATCTAAGAAATAAAAGACGTGATTTATAATTACTTGACTCTAATCTTTCCCGGTTAGCTGGGATTTATGCAATCTATGAACATCTTGAACATTTGTTTCAACAAAGGCATTTGCATTACTTCTTAGTACATATGTAGGAAATAAACGGCATTGCAAAGGTACCTCTGTCGCTGACTGTTCCTCACAGATTTTACAATTAACCATTTTTCTTGCTCATTCATGCTCTATATTTTGCTTGGGCTGTCCTTTACGGATTTTCAACCCAACGAGCCTTTCTCTTTTTTTTTTTATGCAAAGTATTGTTTCAGCCTATCCACGTTGATGGGCTCGGTGAACTCGTTCCCTTCCAAATCTGACAGTCTCACAACCCCATTCCCCATCACCTTCTTGACTAGGTAGGGCCCTTCCCAATTGGTCCTGAACTTTCCCCTTGGGTCCATTATCAGTGGCTTCGACTGCTTGAGCACTAGATCACCTTCTCTAATCTTGGTGGGACGCATCTTCTTGTTGAACGCCCTAGCCAACCTTTTATGGTATAGCTGCATGTGGTGCAAGGCTTTTATCCTTTTATAGTCGGGGACAGCCTATGCCAATTTCCTGAGATGGAGTAGGTAGGGTCTCAACCGGTCTTCCTTCAATTCCCATTCTCCTCGCATCTGTCGAACTACCAACATCGAGTCTCCATAAACTTATACGTCCCTAGCTCCTAGGGCTATTAGTGCTTTCAGTCCAAAGACACATGCTTCATACTCGGACATATTGTTGGTTATTTCGTACATCAAACTTTTGGCCATAGGTTGGGTTTCTCCTTCGGGGGTTACTATCACAATCCCTATTCCAGCTCCTTTGTAATTCACTGCCCCGTCGAAATATATTTTCCACCCCTGGACCGTTATGGCTTGAACCTCATTGTCTGGGAATTCGAACTTATACTGATCTCCTTCTATGGGTTGTAATGACAAGAATTCCGCTACGGCTCGCCCTTTCACTACCTTAGTGGTGAGGTATTCTATATCAAACTCCGTCAGCAACACCAACCATCTACCCAACTTCCCTACCAGTGAGGGTACTGACTGTAAATACTTTAGGGGATTCTCATTTGCTACCACTTGTATCTTATAGGATTGGAAGTAATGACGCAACTTTCGGGAAGCCCATATTACCGCCAAACAGATCTTTTCCACCTCTTGATAGCGGGTTTCATACGGAAGCATCTTCTTACTGAGGTAGTAGACTGCATGTTCCACCCCTGTCTCATCTGCTTGTACCATCATCACCCTCAGCGTTTCGGGTTCTATGGCCAAATACAACATCAAGGGTTTGTCCGGCCTTGGGGGTTTCAAGACGGGCGGTTTAACCAGGTATTCTTTGATTTTGTCAAAAGCTTCTTGACATTACCTATTCCACTCCACAGACTGCTCCTTCCTCAATAGCTTGAAGATGGGCTCACATACTAATTTTAGCTTGGCAATGAATCGACTGATATATTGGATTTTCCCGAGAAAAGCTCTAACTTCCTTTTCTGTTTTCAGTGTGGGCATCTCGGTAATTACCTTGATCTTTTCAGGGTCCACTTATATCCCTCCCATTCCTACCGTATGCCCTAACCACTTTTCAGATGTTACCCTAAACACACACTTCTTGGGGTTGAGTCGGAGGTTGTACTTATCGACTCTTTGAAGGAAATTCTCCAGCGCTTCTATATGTCCGGCCCTCATTTATGATTTAACCACCGTGCCATCTACATATAACTCAATCTCCTTGTGCATCAAGTCATGGAATAATGTAGTGGCCATTCGTTGATAAGTGGCTCCCGCATTCTTAAGTCCAAAATATATACCCCACTCAATGACGAAGGCAGTCTTATGTTTGTCTTCTTCGGCCATGAAGACCTGGTTATATCCTGAGAATCCATCTGCGAATGAGTACATAGCAGATAAAGCCACGCTATCAACCAACACGTCTATATGGGGTAGGGGAAAATCATCTTTTGGGCAAGCTTTATTGAGGTCTCTATAATCCACGCACATTCTGACCTTTCCGTCCTTCTTCGGTACCGACACAATATTGGCTAACCACTCGGGGTACTTCACCACCTCTAAGAACCCCACATCTATCCGCTTCTTGACTTCTTCCCTAACCTTTTCGGCCTATTCTGGCCTCATTCTTCGGAGCTTCTGTTTTACTGGTCTCATGTTCGGATAAGTTGGTATCATGTGCTGGGAAATACTCCCATCCACTTCTGGCATGTCTTCATAGGAACAGGCGAATACTTTTACATATTTTATTAATATTCTCTCTAATTCTTTCCGCTCATCAGAGGTAACCCCACTTGCAATTAAAATTTCCTTGGGGTTTTCACATGTACCAAGATTAAATGCATTTGTCTTTGTTGAATCAATGTCAAATATGCTCATGTCATGCATGTTATGATGCGGACTAACAGGAAAAGATTCGAACAAGTAAGCAAAATCAATGTCTTTATTATTAATAAATGCATGATTACAATCAAATAATTCAGGAAAATAAACATCTTCGTCATTTGCAGCCTTGTCTTCTTCCGTCTTCTTGCTTTCTTCGAGCGTTAGATTCTCCAACTGTAGTAGTTCTTCTTCACATTTATCTTCGTCTTTTGTAACTTCCTCTGCATGTGGTTCTTTGCCCATCACATCCTTGAAGATCTCGAATCCCGGTGCTATGATCCCATTGACTTCTACGGGTTCAAGCTCTCCTTGATATCATGTGGCTTTCACAAAGTATTCCATCAGCTTCATCCTTTTTTTCTTGGTATTCGGCTCATTCCCATCGGATTCATAAACTTGTTGTCATAATTTATATCGTACCGCAAGTGTACGGTGTCAAGTTTTAGTATAAATGAGTTTAGAGTGTTGAACCCACAGGGATTGTGTTAACTCGCACTAATTACTACAATTGATAATCCTAACTTTATTTAGAAGATAATTAATAAAGATTTAATTAATTAAATAAATATAAAAATAATAAAATAGGAGGAACTAATACGATAGAGATTCTGGATCCTAATTTCACCTAGCTGTCACCATATATTTGTCATGCCAATTAATCTTTGTTTAGTTATATTGTTTATAAGTCAAGACTCCGAAAATATCCACTCCCTCTCTCGAGTGCCGAGTGAAAATATCATCAACTATAGACTTCGATATCTCTATAAAAATACAATAGTTAACAACTCATTACGCTTTGTGACTCTATATTAACAACTTCAAAGGAACTACATATTCTCTCGAACTCTATAAAATCCTAGGTCATATTCTCTAGATCCATTCAAAATCCTCTCTCTCGAGTGATAGATTCTAAACATGTATCATCATATTTGTGGCCAGCAAACACAAAGCATTAAACTTAAAAGAATATAAATAAATCAATAAAATTTCAGAACAAAATTGACACACAATTACAAGGTTCAAGCATCAGTTACATCATTCTCCAGAATTAAGGAGTTTAGTTCATGACAATAGATAAAAATAATGATAAATAAGTCATGAATCTAATGTAAATCATTAGAGTTCTAAGAAAGAAACAAGAAGATAAAACCCAAATTGAATCTCTTCCTCCTCGGACGTCACCGCATTCGTCTCCTCTTGTCGCTCTTCAATCATCCTCCTTGGATCTCTAAAAATATGTGTTTATGTGTTTTGTGATGTGTATTAGCCTCTGGTGTATTAGCCTCATCTTTTATCTTGGGTGAACTAATGTATTTATAGTGGAGCCCTGGAGTCATTAGGGATCCTAAAAAAAACCCTAAAAATCAAATCTGGAACGCGCGTGTCAGTACGTCTTGTTCCACTGCGCCGCGGCGCCTGGACTTGGGCGTCGCGACGCTCATCTCTCTGGCTTTTGTATGTGAACGTTCTGCCGAGGGCGCCGCAGCACCTGGACTTGGGCGCCGTGGCGCCAAAGTCTCGGCTTTCATGTATGGTACACATGATTCTTGAAGGCGCCGCGTCACCAAGAGGTTAGGTGTCGCGGCGCCAGTGAAGGTTTTCTTTACTGATGCTGTAATTCTGATCCCGATGCTCCCGTGCTAGTCATGTGCTTCTGAAAGTTCCCAAAACACGTGCAAATCTTCCAAGATCCATGTATTAATGCTCCTACAAATAAAACATAAAATAAACTATAAATGACATTAAATGGCATGAAACATAATAAAATAATAGGCTAAGGATGTCGAAATAAGTGGGTATAAATCACACTTATCATTGGTCTTCGGCTCATTCCCATCGGATTCATACCCCAATCCTCTCTTACTGGTCTGTCCCTTGAAATTCGGCAGTACTCTTATTCCCTGGCCTCTAGCACTCAAACCTGTGCCCGGCTCATATTTCATTTTTTCCATGATTCTAGCAACTTTAGAGTCCACCCATTCTTCGAAGTTTGCCCCCACTTAGAACCTTGGGAAAGGCTGTATGTCTAAGGCAGCCACATCATTGTCTACTTCAGCCCTGATGGTGACGACTTCCTCTCCATACGGGAACTTAATAACCTAGTGCAAAGTAGATGGCACGCCCCCAAGTCTATGAAACCATGGTCTCCCCAATAATAGAGCAAATGTAGCTGGGATATCAAGCATTGTGAACTCCACTTCGTCTTCTATCGGGTACACTTTGACTACTGTGACAAAGGTACCTTCGAGTCCCTGTTTGCTATCGTTATATGCTTTGACAGTCATGCTGGAGGGGCTTAAATCTGTTGTCCGCATACCCAACCTTGACAGAATCTTCAAAGGGCACACATTGATAGATGATCCATCATCCACCATCACACAAGATGTCTTCTTGCCTCTTACTTCCGCTTTTATGAATAGCGGCTTCTTGTGATTCCTCCCCTTCATCGGGAGCTCTTCTTCAAAGAATTTTATCATCTACCTAGCCTCTTTCTGTACCGACCCTACGAACATCGTGGGGTTTGCATCTTTAGGTATCATTATCTTGCTTAGAGCTTCTACCATGGCACGCATGTTCTTTTGAAAGGCGCATAATAACTCTCATATGCTCACTTGTGCCCGTGTCTTCTTCAATTGACGCAATATAGTATCCCCATCGGTGTTATCCATATTCTCTGTTACCTCTCAGCCTTCTGTTAGCACTTTTTTTCCTTTCTCTGTTACATCACTGTAAAAATGTCCACTGCGAGTCATCCTCTTTACCTCATCTTCGTCACTGCTCGAGAAGTTTTCCCAGAAATCTCTCCCCTGCTCTATTTCATCTTCACTGCTGTTATCCCATATCCCCATGAAAAAAGCTTGTTGGTTGAGAGTTTGGAGGACAAAGCTTTCGGGCAGGCCGAAGTTGATCATGTAGGTGGGTGGTGGAACGGAGTGGTAATTGGGTAGAGGGTTTCTGTGTGTATTGGGTTGTTCTTTTTCTGGGTCGGGTATTTTATAGGTGTCAATGAGGTCTTGGATCTCATGCCTGAGGCAGGCGCAGTTGTCAGTTTCATGGCCTTTTTGTTGATGGTAGTGACAGTATAGGTTTAGGTCGAAGTGGTGTGGCACAGGGTTTGGAAGTGGTTTAGATTCTAAGGGTTTTAGGAGTCCTTGCCTCTTCAGCTTTTCAAACACCTTTGACAAAGGTCTACCAAAATTGGAGAATCACCTGTTTCTGATGGTGGTGACTTCAGTAGGCGAGCTTGGGCCCTGGAGGCCCCTCAATGGTCTTTCTATTCTGGCTATAAAACTTTCTGTTCTCAGCTTCATCTTCCTCGATATCCATGACAGTTTCTCTTAACTGTCGAACGTCACCAATCATGGAGGTCATCCTCCTTAGTTTGTTATAAATGGAGGGCTTGGTGCCCTTAATGATCATCTTAATTTGGTCATTCTCTGAGGGCTGTGTCTGCTTCTTCAAGAGCTAGCTTTTCCAGCGATCCACATAATCTTTGAATGTCTCTTCTAGCTTCTGTTTGGTGTTTTCTAAGTCACGGAGTGACAAGTCTATCTCCATATCCATGACATATTGGTTCCAAAAGGCCTCTGCCAATGCCCTCCAGTCATCCCTGACCTTTCTCTCCAGGCCATGATACCATACTACGGGCGCCCCTTCCAGTGACATCTCGAACATCTTTTGCACATGGCGCTTTGACAAACCCACTGAACTCATCACTGAAATATATTGTTGGAGATGGACCCTGGGATCTCCATTTCCGTTGAACTAGGACATTTCAGGCATCTTACAATGGGGAGGCAGCTGTTCTTCGAAAGTCATCGCATCATAGTCTAATAGATCTTCATGTTTTCCCTTCATCTTGCGGGCAACTGACTCTACTTGTTCTCTGAGTTTCTGTAACTCTGCTTGGGGACCGGCTACCCTTCCCACGGCATACTCAGCCATGTCATCATATAAACAGGGATTTCTTCGCTCACCCTATTCGAGGACTCCTCACGCTTTCCATCATCATTTTTTTCTGTTCCCACTATGCGGGGTACTATCAGATTGGCCATAGCGTTGGTCAAGGCTTGTAGTTGCTCAGTAATTTTGGTGATGTTGGTCTCCAATTGATCCATGCGGGAACCTTCACTACCTGTCGCATCCATACTTGCTAACCTCTTCTTGATAAGTCTTTCTTCTATTCTAACCCAACAGATATCTATGATGTCTTTTAGGACAAGGGTTCAGCATGATGCATGTATGCGTGCGATGCATGAGATGCATGTGGTTATCAAAACAGCATATACCCTTCCAACCTTATTCCTCCCGCACCCCTGGTAAGTCCATTTCTGTCCTAGGTATGGCTCATTTTATATACCAATATGGGGTACACAAAGATCGTTCTCTCCTACGCTATATGGGTGAACCTTGGCTACCTCAGTCCCTCTTCATCAGTAAAAGACAAAGACCGCCCATTTACAATATTGACTAAGCCTATTATGGGGATCATGTCATTGTCTAGAAACGACGAATTGGGCCCTCAGTAATCACGGTTGTGGCGGGGATGGACTTAGAGATATCCAAAAGTATACAAATATGCCATAACAAGGCGTACCCTTCCTGGATGAAAGCCAATGTGGATATCGGACTCATGCATCTGGTATATTCGAATCATGTTTGGATCTTCTAAGCCCATCAAGGTTTTCATATAAGTTGGCCCGTTATCATTTTAAAGCGTTCAATTATATTATCACGAGGTGTAAACTTGTCCCAGTTGAAAAGACCCAACATGTTTACACTTTTGCGATAAGGTGGCTAAATAACTTTAAATGATATGGGGCCCAAACACAAGGTGGTCCATCGTCATTTTGAAAAATTTGGCCCAATCATCATAAGATACAAACTCGTCCCAGTTTAAGTGGCCCAGCAAGATTGTTTCCTATGACGAGAGGCCCAAATGGATCCAAATGATAGTGGGCCCAAACACAAGCATGGGGATAGCTTCTATAGGACACATAACTATGGTTCGTATGTGGGCTTTCAAGGGTATGGATAAGGCTCTTATCGGCGAAGGGTTGCACAAAACTAAGTCTCCCCACTCAAGGGTTCGAGCGACCAAGTGTGCAAGTCTTTTTTATACCCTAGGGTATGTGCCAACGAGTGATGTTTATCATCACATAACAATCCACCGCCTTGAGTGAAAGCGACTTCACGATACATGACGCCATCAGGGTAAGAAGGGTATAGAAAATATATGAGACTTGGTTAACCAAAGCAAAGCCATGGACACTACAAGGCATTATTTCGGGTCGATTCTCTATCCCCAGTGGAGTCGTCATCTGTAGGAGCGAAGCGGAGTTTACCGCTATGCCTATGATGCTTGGCGACCATGACACTATTGGGCTCGCAGCCCGTAGAGAGTACGGATTAGCCCGCATGGGACTAAACCAGAGAATAAAGGAGTCGCCACCCAGTGTGAATTGGGAAAGATTTAAGGCCGCACTCACCCCTCGTAAGGGAAGACATCAAAATATTGGGTTCAGAATGGTCCCTTACTTATGCCAGTATAATGGACGGGTTCACACAATGGTATAGCCAAGTCTTAATGCAATTCATGCACAAAAGTGAATAAAAATGTAATAACATACCCAATCAAAATAATAATCACAATAACGTAGTTGCAAAAGCACATTAAATTAAGAAATACGAGATGCGACAATGAAAATTATAATAAACAATCAAAAGTAGGAAAAGCGTCAATAAATAAATAGCAAACAAAAAAAGGGTTAATCACGCATATATGAATATTTCCCGAGTGGCACATGGAGTTGTATCCCAAGTACAGACCGCACTATCGTCCATTCGGATTCGGCTACGGAATTTATGTCTGGGTTTCCATCCGATATACCGCAATGGATAATAACATACATAATCATCAATGTAATATAAACGGACAAAAAAATAGGCATGAAAACATATAACAATGCATATGTGTATAATCACCAACATGAACAAACATAAACAAAATAAAGACGAAATAATAAAATAACCATAAAAGTAAATAAATAGATAAAAAAAAAAAATAAATAACGAAATGCCAAAGAAAGAAAAAATGTGACCAGAAATTTGGTCGTCTTTGATGTAGGACTTCGCATACCCGGCTGGACGTATCTCACGCCCAGCCAGACATGTAGCGTCCGGAACTATAAAAATAAATATGATAACGGTGCCCTCGGGTCTTACCTTTTAAGTTGCTTTTTCGGAAGTGCGTTAGGCCGTCGCCGGAAGGATCATTGGTTCACTGTTTCTGGTTCGCTGTTTGCTATTTCTGGTTCGCTGTTTGCTGTTTCTGGTTCGCTTTTTCGCTATTTCTATTTGTTTCACGCTACTGGTTCGCTATATTCTATTTGATGGTCGCTATTTCGGTTGTTTTGTTTGGTGCTGGCTGGTTGATTTTTTGTCTCAGTTTTCATGTTGTTTTTTTGGTTATTTTTGTCTCGGTTTTGGTTGTTTTCTCTCGGTGGTTTGGTTGTTTTTCTCTCTGTATTTTTCGGTGATCTTGGATGTTTTTTTATCACGATTTTGGTTGTTTTCTCAGTGGTTTGGTTATTTTTCTCTCTGTATTTTTCGGTGATCTTGGTTATTTTTTGTCTCAATTTTGGTTGTTTTCTCTCGGTGGTTTGGTTGTTTTTCTCTCTGTATTTTTCGGTGATCTTGGTTGTTTTTGTCTCTAGACTAATAAGAAGAAGAGAGCCCCCTCTCTCGGTGATTCTTGATCCCTTTTATAATGATTTGAAGGGATCTCTAAATAGGGAAACAAATCATGGAAATTTGGAGATATATTCTCAATTTATTTTAGGAATAAAATCTCATAAATATGGTGATGAGGAGATCTCAAATCTTGTTAATTTGGTAAGGATGGGATTTCAAATCTTTGTCAAGTTTGGCAAGAAAAGGGATTTCAAATCTTGTTAAATTGGAAAGTGTTGATGAGGGGATTTGAGTGTGTGGGCCGATTGTATGGGGTTTTGGGCGTGCATGATGGGTCATGGGCCGTGTGGATTGGGCTGCATGGGAGGTCGGAGGCTAAGGTTTGAAGCAGAAGCTGACTGAGCGATTCCGAGGCTGGCTAGTGAGTCCGAATCCAATAAGGTGCTAATTTTGGAGGTTTTCCTTCCTTTCGGCATTCATTTTCTGTAACTTCTGAAAATTTTCAGGTAGTGCCTCCATACGAGGCTCATCATCGGGCTCATACAAAAATACAGTGTCTACACACTCGTGAAAATCCCCATGGCGCATCATTTTTTAGCTCCGACCTATCAATATAAAATCCGAAAAACTCTAACCAGTGTGGAAGATTATGCTAAAGAGGCGTCGTCATATTTAGAAACTTTTTGGCCTCATTAAGGTTCATGTACAAATCCATTGTTCAAATCTGCTTTCTTTTTAAGTAAATTTATGCATAGACCCAATGATTATTGTTGAGATTGACCGGAATGAAAACCTGTAATTAATAATGGAAAATATGTAATTAATAAAGGAACAATAAGAAAAATATATTCATTTTAATCGATAAAGACATGGTAAGTTCATTAACATGATCAACATCCTTCCATGGTTTGGATAACGTATTAAAATTCAAGTCATTATTGTAATTTTTAAGTGTCTCATTGTACTATATTTTATCATTGTCACCGCCTGACATCTCTTATATAGTCTTCAAGAATCCCTAAAATATAAATATAAAAGATTAGTCAATATATATAACTATGTTCATATAAATATCATTCAATAAGGTTTCAAAAAATATTTCTTACAAAAAACCATGTATCCGTGTGCGTAACTTTTTGCCTCACCGTATTTGGATATCTAAGATGTCGTATACTAAGCAAGAGCAGGTACTCGTTCACATGCTGAGATATATAATCAAATAAAATTTTAATTTAATAGGCATGAAAATTATAATCAAATATTTATAATTGTTGCATACCTCATCTGCTAGCCATCTATCTTCTTCTTCATCCATCTATCTTCTTCTTCATCCAATACTTATGTGCTCTCATCGACAACGTAATTCCCATTATAATCAAATATAGGCCTCTTAATTCTCAAAAGAACAACAAATGGACTACTAATAGTCATGGGCTTCTTTAGCTGCCAGCCAAACATACTACGACCTTTCGGTCGATTTGTTAGAATGCGTACGCCTTCTAAACACGTCACTGGACTAATTGTTGGTGTTTCTTCAGGCTTCATTATTGGTATTCCTTTTGGCCTAATTGTAGTGTTGTTTCAACGGGCCTTGCTATTGGTATTTCTTCAGGCTTAATTATTTGTGTTTCTTTTGGCCTCGTTGCTAGTATTGTTTCATCAGGCCTCACTTTTGGTCTTGTCTATTCATGATCCTGCATACAATCACATATCATGTCAGCAAATAGTTATATAATATACAAGTAAACATCTATTTAGTGTTTTTACCTCATATAATGGCCTAGAATAAGAATGTACAAATGAAAGATTATATGTATTTATAAAAGTCATGATACTTTCCTTAAAACCTTTTTACTTAACCATCTCTGCTTCTATTTTATCCAACATATATTGCCTAAAATCCTCATGTTTTTTTGACATTTCAAGATCAATGTTATCCAATCTCCTCATAACGTAATCTATACGCCATTTTATCCGTAGCTGCAGATGAAAAAATTTAATTATTATAGTTGACGGATTATTTATGATTAACTTATATATTTCTTATTTCCTTCATAATATTACATCATAATATTACATCATAATATTACCTCATCCTTATCATTATGGCTATCACATTCCCGTATATTTTCATGATCTTCATCTATGACATCATCGGTAAAATATCAGTCACCTCTGATTAGTCGCTCAAATAGAAAAAAAGTAACATTTAATTTTTGTCCATATAATACACCATGATATATATATAAAAAAAAAAAGACAAATACTGACCTATTCTATTCACTGGGGATATAGGTACAATAAGTCCGCACATATGTCCAATACAGAGTAGTCTTCTTATATTTTACGGGTCTCAATTATTATTTTGTATGTAACTGGAAAATGAAGAGAACATAATTTAGAAAAATAATTACAAATCTTTAACGCTAACAAATCATATGTAAATTAATACCTCAACATTGGGTCTATTAATTAACCCCATTAAAGCCATATCTGTCAGTTACCAACGCATCATCCACCTTCTGGTGTGAGGATAAAGACGGTTCCTTTGATTGCATATTCTGAAGCCACCATTCCAATATCTTTAAATATCCACTCCTATATGCAATGAAATTAGTGTTTGGATATATGCCTTAGGGTTTCATGTAATGTAAACAGAATTATTTGTTATGAAATAAAAGATGCATTGTTCATTTATCAAAAGATTGATTTAAATCACATATTGTAAATTATCTTGTTTACCTTTGATTACTCATGTGCCTTCAGACTTAGTGTATGCGTGTCATACTGACCGGCGTAAACACACACGTATAACGCAAGCGCACGTATCGTTCAAGTAGTATAATAATATCGATCCCACGAGGACTTAATTCCTACTGTTGTTATTAATGTTGAATCTATTTATTTACAAATATCTAATTATAGGGAGAAGAGAATGATTGTTTGATTGGTTGAAAGTGGTTTTACAAAATAAATAAATAAATAAAAAGACAAAAGAAATATTAAGGAAAATAACAAAAGACACAAAGATCTAGGGTTGTGATTTCTTTTAATATCATTTTAAAGATGAAGTGGTTATCTTAAAGTTGGTAATATATTGATTTATTAACCTGGAACACTAAATTATGTGTAAGCCTCTGTCGATGGTCAGACACAAATACCCAGTTTAACCCAATTGAACCATATGTCTATGTCAACCAAATTATCTGGATTCATTAAGTTTAAGTTCCAATTATGGCTACCCCCGCCCGACAGGTATATTCCTATCCTGTAAGGAAATCTATTAAAGGGTTATCTATCCTCAAGGAAGATTGTGGGTTATTAAGTCTAAGGCTGAAACCTAAAATCACTATGTCTAGTTCATTTTAGATTTACCATATCAATTTTATTAATGGCCAGTTATTAAAAAAGCATTAAGATTAAGACTCAATAAATAAATCTTTATATTACCCAAATTATAATTTAACCCCTTATAAACCGGTGATATTAAAAGTCATCACAACCTCAGAAAACTAACACATAACTAGGACTAGTAAATACATAAAAGTAAAAGACATAAAGTAAAAAGCTGAAAAATAAATTACAATAAAATAAAATGCTAAGGTAAAAGGAATTACTTTTACTACTACTAATTTAGATATCTCCCATAAAATAATATATAAACTTGTGATAATATTACCAACCGACCAGTCTGGCGGTATCCGGATTAAGTCAAATTAAGTCCAACCAGCCATTAAGGCGGAACCAAAAGTAAATTTACCAACCGACCAGTCTGGCGGTATCCGTGATTAGTCAGGTTTAAACCAGATTTAAATTAAATTACCAACCGACCAATATAGCGGTATCCCTTATTAAGTCAATATTTTAAATAGTTAATATATTATTTTTAAGGGAGATTAATCTAAATAGCAATAGTAAAATAATTACCTTTCACCCTAGCTGAAAAAGTTACTTCAACATGGTGAATAGTAAAAAACTGTAAAAAGTAAAAAGTAAAAATTAAATTACTATTATTACAAAAAGTAATTAAAATTATTTACAAAACTAAAATAAAAAAAACTAAAAAATAAAAATAAAAATTCTAGAGAGAGAAACTCTCTCTAGAGAGAGAAATTAAGAGAGAGAAAGGTACATTGAAATATGAAATTTCGCGCTGAATTTATAGGAAAAGTTTTTCACTGTTCAGGAACTGTTCGGGCGTCGCGACGCCAAGTCAGTCAGCGTCGCGACGCTCATATGTCGACGTGGCACAATGATACGGCGACACGTAGCAAGGCGGCTGACTGTACATGCGACACGTGTCAAGGCGGCTAATTCTCAATTATTGTGATGACGTCATTGATGACGTGGCGCTGACGTGGCGAGGCGGCTGACTGTTCAACTGTCGGCACAATGGGATTGCGACACGTGGCGACACATGTCATGCTCTGATTGGCTGAGGCTGACGTGGCAAGTTGACTCGGTTGACTTGCTAACGTGGCTGATGATGTGGCACGACACGTGGCAAGGTTGACTTGTTGACCGATGATGTGGCTGATGACGAGGCGACACGTGTCAAGTCTGAGTGTCGGCAGCATATGATGTTGACACGTGTCACGGCGCACGTTAGCAGATCGGATGTGATGGTGACACGTGGCACGGCGCATTTTAGCAAAGTCAAACTTTTCAAATTGTTGACCTGTTGACCATGGCGCATTTTAGCAGAACCGGCGCACGCTGGGCGTCGCGGCGCGCAGTGATCCAGAGTCGCGACGCGCAGAAGACCAAAATATCCCTGTTGACGCATTTTTGTCCGGTTTTGCCCCAAATTGCCTCTAGTGCTGTCCAAACTTTATTTATCTGCAAAATAACAATAAAACACATCAAAACGTTCATAAAACTCAAGAAACTATACAAAATATTAGTTAAATGAGTGGGAAATAGTGATATAAATACCACTCATCACATACACAAGAGGATTTATGTCTGAAGTTAGTAATCTAAAATAGTCCATAAATAGCAAACAAAACGAGTACTTTGTTTATAGTTTATCTATAGCTGTGGTCCATTCTATAATTGTATGGCGACCTTGATCCAGAATCGTCCATGTAGTGACATAAGAATGGAGGCACTTTATATGATGTGATCATATAGGACTGGACCCAGATAGAAATGAATTTCTTATAATATACATTAAAATAAAGATATTTATTCCAATCTACTGGATGGTCATATATGGATTGATCTAAATCTTGAGTGTATTGTGAACTCCTACATGGCAGGCTATGTATTTTGATTTACAAAGGTGAGGTTGGTGTAGCAATCTCGACCAATAGCTACGTACTTTGGGGACATGGTTTATTGTGTAGTTGGGGATGTTTTACATAGATATGGAGTTCACTCCTTCTTGCCATAAGTAGAGGAGTATCTTTCTTAAGGGTTGATTCGGTACTTGAACGATTAGAGCACTCAGGTCTTTCTTTTGTGAGTAGAAAGATTAATATTCATAATGGTTATGAATAAATCGTTCATTAGAGAATCAATGATAAACAAGGTAAAAATAATTAGAGTGGTATAACATATATTATGACCCAACTCTGATTATGAGATACTCGTGAAGGTCCAATCTGTATGTAATGACTTTATCGATGGACACCGACGTAGTTCAGCTTATATTATTTATCTACGACAACGAGAGTTCAGCTTTGGATTAATAGTGGAATAACCTGAAGTTAATAATTTGAAATATTTAATTAAAGAGTTTAATTAATATTTCAGGATTATTGGAGCTCAGAACTATAGGTTCATTTGGTCCCTGTGTTAGCTTGATATACTGTAGCAAATTAAATATAATTGGATAGTTCAATTATATACTCACATATATATTATTATTAATGAGATTGATAATATATATTTGCCACACATGTAACCTTATATTATACTTAATATAGAGTGTAATTTTTTTAAATGATTATAAGATAATCATTTAAATATTAAAGATTTTATAAATATTAAATTATAGTATATATTTTACTATATTGATTTTGAATTAATAAGTTTAAAATTTGATATTGGAAACTCATTATTTAAAATAGGTTGTTACAATTTCTTTTATGGTAACTTGTTTAATGTTATTATTATTTTCATTAGAAAAATTTTGATGTTACAAAAATAGGGGCTGGACGAATACTCAGGGGGGGAGAGGAAGGGTTTTTTACTTTGATTTTTCACAAACAAAAACCCTAGGTATAAAAAGGAAATTGAATTTTTCTTTTTGTAATCTCACACTTGAAAAACCCTAACCATCTTGTTCATAATTTTTCTCTCAATTGTTGAAAGAAAAAGACAAAAAGAACAAAATAAGGCTTAGTGTGACAATACAATCTTGATCTCTAAAGTGTTTAGAGATTATTTTTATGAGTCAAGCCCACGCTTGATTTTGTTGGTTGCAAGATATAGCATGGAAGACCATTCAGAGTTGGAACAAAATTTCGTTCTTTTTTCTACACACACACACACACTACAATGAGCAAAAAATTCTACTTACTGCCACATCTTATAAATTTTTTGGGGCTCGGTTTATTTTGTATTTAGTCCAGAAGCATTTGGGAATACAAATGGGTATTTTGTGGTTGTTGTCGGGTTGTTTTGGTGAAAACAATCATGCCTAAAACACTGCATGTAACATCCTCATTACGGGAATGTTACCGGTAGACAACAGATCTCACTGCCGCCTAAGCCTTTAACTTATGCAAATGAACACTTGCTTTTATAGTAATACCATCCAAACTTATAATTAGTTACACATGCAAACTTAAAGTGGACATAAATGCATAATCATGAAATATATACATATCTGAAAATATTTATCGTGCATACATCATCAAGCATATGTCCACAATACATCAAAATGAAATCCTAGAGAACTACATTCTATATGAATATAGATCTGGAATGATAGACCTCATAACTAGTGACTGCAGCATAACTCTTGTCCTCGAGCTGAGTCTCCAAAAGTTACACGTGGCTCACCAAAAGACGGATCCTACAAAGGAACTGGGTAGTGGTGGGGGAGTCCTATGGAACTCAGTGAGTGGAGCTACAAAATCAAAGAAATTGTATCAATGTAACTGTTTTAAATTACTTTAGTTTTAAAATGTTTCTGAAATCCTTGTTTGAAAACTGATTCTTTTCTTTTAAACTTAAGAAAAACCATTTTTGAAATACTTTTTGTATAAGAATCTTTGGTACTGTAGAAAACCTGACACATAGGGGTGTTACATATCGCCGTCCCTCATACGTCTAACTAGTGGTCTTGGGGCGTCACGTATCATCGTCCCCCAAGCCACTGAACTAGAGCCAGAAGTGCTAATCCATACTACTACCTGACCCTAAACTAGGGTCTAGGGGCTTTATGTATCGCCGTCCCTCTAGCCCTGAACTACATGTGCTACGTTCTCTGTCTGTCAATTCCATAAGTCAGAGCCGTGGTGGATTTTCCCCCATACCTCCAAAATCATAAATACTCATGCTTTTAAATCTCAAAACTTTCTCAAAACTTTCTTACATAAGAAATAACTGATAATTAATATGGTTAACGCCCTAAAGCATTTAAAGTAAATCATAATCAATAACAAGTAAATACAAATCAACTTTGAAAGAAAAAGCATCTACTCACAGATTTATAGTTCAGTCAACTCTGCTTCACGTCGCCGAGGGAGAACAGGCTCATATCGAGTATATATTTGGAATAAGCTTAGTTAGAACATGAGTTCCAAAACATGTCTCGAAATTAAATTAAGTTTCTTAATCTAGTTAAATTATCTCATCCATATGTCGTGTATAAGTGTTTTAATCTTGATACGGGTCCCTTAGGATGTAATCTATCCCTATGAATGAAGTGGGGAAAACTAAAAAAAATTGAATTAAAAGGGTCACGTGTCACGACGCGTCGAGACTCGTGTTGCGACTCTGGGTGACACGCGTCGCGACTTTGGATAAAATAGAGGCTCTAGTTTTGATACACGTCACGATACCAGCCCAGTTGCTTCGCGATGCGAACTCATCAGGCCCAAATCTGAGGTTCTGCCTCGTTACGCGTCACGATGCGTTCCCAATAGCGTCGTGATGCTCAGCGAATTCCCGACCAAAATTTAATTTCTTCCATAGTTAACTCCATATTTCATTCCATAACAAATACAAACAACTTCAATATATCATTTACCATCATATCATACTTGCAACCTCTCAACGCCACCAAAATCCTATCATCCTTACTTAATGCTTCAATTAGGGTGAGTTACCTAGAATTACCCAAACAAGATTTTTCTCAACATACAATGAACAATAAACACACCACTTTCAACCCACAACTCATAACAAACATCCATTCTTCAATATTCAAAACTTCAAAATTTGGGTCAAGCATCCTTACCTTATTTCAAATGCCTTCTTTGTCAATGGAGTCTCAAAGCTTTTTTCTCTTACTTAGGCTTAGATTGGGGTAATAAAATCTAGCTAATTTTTGAAATTGTAGACAAAGGAAAGAAAGTTTCACTCCTTTGTTACTTCAAAATGTTCCACCGTGAGAGAGAGAAGGAAAATAGGGATTTTTTTTATTTCTTGATTTTTTTGTTCTCTTATTTCTTCATCAAAGGCCCTAGCATTTTCTAGAAAAAGAATAAAAATGGGTTAACATCTCTACCCTTCTTTGGGCTCAAATTTGGAATAGGCTTGTTTAGTTTCCCTTTATAGCCCAAACATTTACTTATGGTTAGTTTTAATTGTCTTAAAATTGACCCACCAAGTCGTCTCTAGTATTTCAGCTAACACTCAGAAAATTTTATCTAAATCGTCTAGTTACCTCATTTAGTCTTGTTATAAAGTTTCGAGTCGTTATAAATTCTCCCCCCATAAAATGATTCGTCCTCGAATCAAAATACTTAAAGGATATGGAGTGTACCTTCATCCGCGAAGAGGTAGGGGTATTTTTTTCTTTTGGTTTCTTCTGGTTCCCATGTGGCCTCATGTTCATTGTGGTGTTGCCAAATCACCTTAACTGAGGTAATTCACCGAGATTGTAGCTTTCTTGTCTCTCTACCTACTATAGCTACTGGTTGTTCTGAATAAGATAAGTCTTGACGGATATCAACTCTCTGGGGCTCCAATACATGGGATTCATCATGCAGATACTGTCACAGCATAGATACGTGGAAAACTTGATGTATTTTATCCATGCTTAGTGGAAGCGCTGATTTATAAGCTCTCCCTCCAACTCTCCAAAGTATCTGGAATGGCCTAGGGTTGAGTTTACCCTTTTTGCCGAATCTCATAACTCCTTTAAAAGGAGATACTTTTAGAAATATGAAATCTCCCGCCTGAAACTCCAAGTCTTTCCTCCGGTGGCCTGCATAACTCTTTTGGCGACTCTGAGCCGTACCCAGCCTTTCTTTGATTAGTTTTACTTTCTCTACGGCCTCTTATACCAAATCAGGCCCCAATAACTTTTGCTCATCGGCTTCAAACCATCCAACTAGGGATCTGCACTTCCGTCCATACAAAGCCTCAAATGGTGTCATTTGAATACTTGCTTGATAACTATTATTATAAAAAAATTCTATAAGTGGAAAATGCTAGTCCCAACTACCCTCAAAATCAATCACACAAGCCTGAAGCATGTTTTCTAAAGTCTGTATAGTCCGCTCTATGTGACCATCCGTCTGAGGGTGGAAGGTTGTACTAAAGCGTAACTGGGAACCCAAAGCCTCTTGAAATGGCTGCTAAAACTTAGAGGTAAACTGAGAACCTCGATCAGAGACGATTGAGATAGGTACTCCATGCAACGACATTATCTCATCCAGGTACAGTTTTGTATATTGAGCTGTTGTGTAGCTGGTCCTAACTGGAAGGAAGTGTGCATAATTAGTCAATCTACCCACAATCACCCATATAGAATCACACCCTTTTGAAGTATACGGGAGCCCAACTATAAAGTCCATAGTGATCTTTTCCCATTTCCACTCCGGAACGTCTAAACTCTGTAGTTTCCCCACTGGTCTCTGATGTTCTACTTTAACCTGCTGACAAGTGAGACACATTGTGACAAATTCTGCTACATCCATTTTCATGTCGTTCCACCAACAAAAATCCTTGAGATCATGATACATCTTGGTAATCCCAAGATGCATGGTGTAGGATGAAGTGTGGGCCTTCTCTAATATCGAGTGTTTCAATTCTGGAACCGGGGGAACAATAATTCTAATATGCCTCCTGAGGATATTTTCATTGTCTATATGATACTCGTCTTCCGTACCTTGCTGCAACCTACATCTAATTTGTTGCACCTCATGATCTGCTTCATGTGCAACTCTGATTTCATCTATAAGGGTGGATTGAACCTGAATCTGTGCTAATAACACTTCTTGGGCCGTCACTTGAAAGTTCACTCCATCCAGTATACAACTCTACATCTTATTGGCTGGGCGCCATTTCTCAATTGGCAATTGAGCCAAACTCCCCATAGACTTCCTACTTAAGGCATCAGCTACAATATTTGCTTTGCCCGGATGATACTGAATGGAACAATCATAATCCTTCAATAATTATATCCATTGTTTCTGCCTTAAATTAAGCTCATTTTGACTTTGGATATATTTAAGGCTTTTGTGATCGGTGAAAATTTCAAACTTTTCACCATACAAATAATGTCGCCATATCTTAAGAGAAAATATTATTGCACCCATCTCCAAATCATGAGTGGGATAATTTTGTTCATAAGGCTTCAGTTTTCTAGAAGCATAAGCAATCACTCTCCCCTTCTACATCAGCACACATCCTAATCCCACCCTAGAAGCATCACAATACACTGTAAACCCTCCTGATCCCACTGGCAGTGTAAGAACATAAGCAGTAGTCAATCGACATTTGAGTTCCTGAAAACTCTTTTCACAAGCATCAGACCATTCAAACTTCAAATTCTTTTGAGTTAATCGTGTTAACGGAGCAGCTATTCTAGATGAATTCTCTACGAACCTCTTATAGTACCCTGCTAACCCTAAGAAACTGCGAATCTCCGTTACACTTTTAGGTCGATGCCAATTCTGAATAGCCTCAATCTTCTGAGAATCTACTTTAATCCTTTCCTTAGACACCACATGCCCTAAAAATATCACACTAGTCAACCAAAACTCACATTTCAAGAACTTAGCGTACAACTTATGTTCTCTCAGTGTCTAGAACACCTGATGCAAATGCTCTGCATGCTCCTGCTCATTACACGAATACATTATAATGTCATCAATGAAGACTATCACAAACCGATCTAGAAAAGGTTTGAACACCCTATTTATCAAATCCATAAACGCTACAGGGGCATTGGTCAGACCAAATGACATTACCAGGAACTCGTAATGCCCATATTTGGTTCGAAAAGTCATCTTCGGGACATCACTCTCCCTAATCTTCAATTGATGATAACCCGATCGTAGATCAATTTTTGAAAAACATTGGGCTCCCTGTAACTGATCAAACAGATCATCAATCCTCGACAGTGGATATTTATTCTTGATTGTCACCTTATTCAGCTGCCGATAATCTATGCATAGCCGTAGTGTCTCGTCCTTCTTCCTCACAAACAACACTGGAGCACCCCACATGGACACACTGGGGTGAATAAAGCCATTATCCAACCGGTCTTGTAACTGTGCCTTCAACTCCTTGAGCTCTGCATGGGCCATCATGAACGGGGAAATTAATATAGGTTGGGTGTCTGGTATTACATCTATACAAAACTCAATCTCCTTATCCCGCGGTAATCCTGGCAACTCATCTGGGAATACATCAGGATACTCCCTTACCACCGAGATCTGATCAAGGTCTATATTTCTCACTCTGCTATCTGTCACATATGCCAAATAACCTATGTTTCTCTTTTGAAATAGCTTAAATGCTTGCATTGTTGATATCAAATTATGAGGCTACACTCATATCCCCCCGATAACTTTTACTGGTCGATCGGGAACATGTAGCGTAACAGTACTTAGCTAACTAATACATCCCCAGAATGGCATCAAAGCTCAATATACTCAATACTACTAAATCAGCATAGCAAGTATACCCATCAATATCTACAGAACACTGTTTCACACCATGTGTAGCTTCTATGGGACCTCTTACTAGTGTAGCTATAATGATAGGGGAATCTAGAGGCTCGGTGTCTCTATCCATCTAGGTTACAAAGTACAGTGCCACAAAAGAGTGTGTAGCACCCGAATCAAATAACACTCTCGCTTGCACAGAATCAATCAATAATGTACCTGTGACAACAATATTTGATGTCAGCGCCTCCTGGGGGTGAGGGAATACACCCTGCCCTGAACTCTACTGGAGGAAGCATGTCCTCGATCACCTACTGACTGCCATCTTCCCACTACTGCATGTCCTCTACTCACTGGCATATGCTCTCCTCCTCATACACTTATATTAGGCTGTGGCTGGGGTGCAGATGGAGCGGCACTGAAAGATGGCAACTGATCTGCTGGTACTGGACAGTCTCTATTCAAATAGCCCATTTGGCCACACCGATAACAACCCATACTCCCTGATTGATAAATTCTGAGTGAGTCTGCCCATATATCGAACATAATGGAAGGTTTCCCCCAATTTGGGCTACTTAAAGAGAAGAAACTGTATGAGAGATGGCACTTTCACTCGTTCTACGATCCTAACCTCCTTGAACTGAACCCATATCTCTACATGTAGTAGGGACAGATGACACATGCTGCTGCTTACACGGGCCACTCTGCTACGGCCTAGCCCTCTTCTCTAATCTATGACTCTTTCTAGATTCTCTCTCTGATTTTCTATCTCTAGTCTGCGCTTTAAATCGCAAGGCATCATCCAAAACTTGAGTGTAGGTAGTGGCATCTGTGAAGTGAATGGAGCGGAATAAGTAATCTCGAAGCCCGTTAACAAACCTCTTAACTTTCATCTCTTTTGTACTGACTAAATGTGAGGCGTAGCGTGACAATCGCGTAAACCATATATCATACTCAAAAACTGTCATATGCTCGCCCTGAACCAACTGTTCAAACTCTCGGGCTATAACATCTGTTCAAACTCTCGGGCTATAGCATCTCTGATACTCTGTGGCAAAAATCTGGACAAGAAAATTGTATTGAACTCAACCCATGTCAGTGGAGGAGTATCTTATCGCCGACCGTCTCGAAAGGACATAAACCATGTGTTGGCGACATCCATCAACTGGAAACTAACTAACTCTATCGCTCTCTCCGAAGAACACCTCAAAGCTGTACATATGAGATCTGATTCCTCAATAAAATCGTAAGGGTCAGGGGAGGACTATACTCCCGAGAATATGGGATGATGAAGCTTCCGGAAGTTATGTAAGGACACTAGTAGCTCATGTCGCTGCATAACCTGAACTGTTACTAGAGGTGGCTAATGAGGCATAGTAGAAGGTCCTGGTTGGAAAGTAGTAGGATCTGGTCTGTTTGGAGGAACTACTGTTTGGTGAGCCATTGATAGTCCTACAGGTGGTGGTGGAACAGGAACTGTGGGTTCTATAGCTTTGGGCATAATGGCTGCTGCTGGCGAGTAATCAATTAGGCTAAAGCTGCTACTGACTGCTGAATCTACAGTAAACCCACAGCTACTGGGTCATTAGGTTGAACCACTGGTGCTGCTTTACCTTCCCATACACCACTCTCATGTACGGACTCCACTCTCTGCCCCATATCTAGCTTATGGGGAGGTTCTACTGATCTCTAATCCAAATCTATGCCCTGAGGCGACCTACCACGCCTGGGTCTACCCTTGACTCTGGTTCTTCCCTTGGGTAGCATGAAATCTAAGAAATTAAGAGAGAAAAATAGTCAATTACATTTAAAGGAATTATAACTAATAAGAATGGGACATACCTCGAGACAAGGTTACTAGAGAAAACAACCTCTTATATATAGTAGTACCCCGGGTATACTATATATACAAGATACTGCTACTCTTTTACTGTAATATACAAGATACTGCTACTCTCTTACTGTAGTCACTGACTCCATATATCATGCACTGATACCATCTTTGTAACATCCTCATTACGGGAATGTTACCGGCAGGTAACAGATCCTACTACCGCCTAAGCCTTTAACTTATGCAAATGAATAGTTGCTTTTATCGTAATACCATGCAAACTTATAACTAGTTACACATGAAAACTTAAAGTTAAAATAAATGCATAATCATGAAATATATACATATCTGAAAATATTTATCATACATACATCATCAAACATATGTCCACAATACATAAAAATGAAATCCAAGAGAACTACATTCTATATGAATCTAGATATGGAATGATGGACCCCATAACTAGTGACTGCAGCATAACTCTTGTCCTCGAGCTGAGTCTCCAAAGGTTGCACGTGGCTCACCAAAAGACGGATCCTGCAAAAGAATTGGGAAGTGGTGGGGGTGAGTCTGATGGAACTCAGTGAGTTGAGCTACAAAATCAAAGAAACTGTATTAGTGTAACTATTTTAAATTACTTTAGTTTTAAAATATTTCTGAAATCCTTGTTTGAAAACTAATTCTTTTCTTTTAAACTTGAGAAAAACCATTTCTGAAATACTTTTTGTATAATAATCTTTGGTACTGTAGAAAACTTGACGCATGGGGGCATTACGTATCACCGTCCCCCCATAAGTCTAACTAGTGGTCTTGGGGTGTTACATATCACCGTCCCCCAAGCCACTGAACTAGAGCCATGAGTGATAATCCATGATACTACCTGACCCTGAACTAGGGTCTAGGGCCGTTACGTATCGTCGTCCCCTAGCTATGAACTACATGTGCAAATGTTCTATGTCCGTCAATTCCATAAGTCAGAGATAAGGTGGTTTTCCCCCATGCCTCCAAAATCATAAATACTCATGCTTTTAAATCTCAAAATTTCTCAAAACTTTCGAACATAAGAAATAACTGATAATTAATATTGTTAACGCTCTAAATTATTTAAAGTAAATGTTGATCAATAACAAGTAAATACAAATCAACATTGAAAGAAAAAGCATCCACTCACTGATTTGTAGTTCGGTCAACTCAGCTTCACGTCGCCTAGGGAGAATGCGGCTCCTGTCGAGTATCTATTTGGAAAAAACTTAATTAGAACATGAGTTGTAAAACATGTCTCGAAATTAAATTAAGTTTCTTAATCTTGTTAAATTATCCCATCCACATGTCGTGCATAAGTTTTTAATCTCGATACAGGTCCCTTAGCATGTATTTTATCCCTATGAATGAAGTGGGGAAAACTAAAAAAAAATTGAATTAAAAGGGTCACGCGTCGAGACTCTCGTAGCAACTTTGGGAGACACGCGTCGCGATTTCGGATAAAATAGAGGTTCTGGTTTTGATACGTGTCGCGACGCCGACCCATTTGCATCGCGACGTGAACTCATCAAGTCCAAATGTGAGGTTCTGTCTCATTGCGCGTCGCGACGTGCTCCCAATAGTGTCGCGACGCTCAGCAAATTCCAGGTCAAAATTTCATTTCTTCCATAGTTAACTCCATATTTCATTCCATAACAAACACAAACAACTTCAATATATTATTTACAATCATATCATACTTCCAACATCTCAACACCACCAAAATCTCATCATTCTTACTTAATGCTTCAATTAGGGTGAGTTACCTAGAATTAAGATTTTTCTCAACATACAATGAACAATAAACACACCACTTTCAACCCACAACTCATAAAAAATATTTGTTCTTCAATATTCAAAACTTCAAGATGCAGGTCAAGCATCATTACCTTATTTCAAATGCTTTCTCTGTCAATGGAGTCTCAAAGCTTATTTCTCTTACTTAGGCTTAGACTGGGGGTAATAAAATCTAGCTAAATTTTGAATTATAGACAAAGGAAATAAAGTTTCACTCCATTTTTGTTTCAAAATGTTCCACTGTGAGAGAGGGAGAGAAGGAAAATGGGGATTTTTTCATTTTCTTGATTTTTTTGTTCTCTTATTTCTTCATCAAAGGCCCAAGCATTTTCTAGAAAAATAATAAAAATAGGCAAATATTTCTACCCTCATTTGGGCACAAATTTGGACTATACTTGTTTAGTTTCCCTTTATAGCCCAAACATTTACTTATGGTTAGTTTTAATTGGCTTAAAATTAACCCACCAAGTCGTCTCTAGAATTTTGGCTAACACTCGGAAATATTTTTTATCTAAATTGTCTAGTTACCTCATTTAGTCTTGTTATAAATTTCGGGTCGTTACACTGCACTTGCACACACAAAACATGGGTTGTCTTGAGTGAGCTGTACGCACATATTGTATGCTAAACTGTCTAGATATGAGTTGTTATTTGGGGGTTGTACCGGGGCTGAAATAGTCAAAATAGAAGCAAAACAAGTCATCAGAGGCTGGTTAGTTTCGGCTTTCATAAGGGAGAGGGCATAAAATTTTTCAATGTTGATCCCGATGCTTAAGTCACTTTCACTGTGCGAGAGAAATAGGTTCCTAAAATTGGCCTCAAGAGAGAGGTTGAAAAGTGTTATTGACCATTCTCCTTTTATTAAAACGTTAATGTTTTTATTGATTTATATGAGATATAAATTGTTTATATGTATATTGTGATGAGTAGGTACAATCTTATATTCATATGATGAATTTTTTTATTTAAGTTCATGTGATGTATATATTACTGTAGGCATTGCATTTTTCGCATGTGAAACCCGATGATGAGTCTCAGTTGGAAGCACTACCTTTTTAGCTAAGGATATTGCGGGAAACGGAGGTCGGAAGGGGAAATTCAGAATAAGTACGTCATCTAGTTCATTTCACAAGTTCATTGTCTTCGTTAGTGCAGCGTTCGTTACTTCGTTCGAACGTCAGGCAGATTGCGGACGTTCGTGCCGCGTTCGAATTGGCGTTCGAACGGAGTCGGTATTTCTGGTTTTGCTGCTAGCCTCGCACCCCAGCCCAATTAGCCCCCCAAAGCCCATAAAACACATCCCAATTTAATTAAATTAAAGATTAAATATTAAATAAAATATTTAAACCATTTACCAATTAAATAAAACATAAAATATAATCATACCTAATAAGATAAATCAAATATATTAACTTCCTAACTAAACAAATCATATACTAAATTAAAAAGATGTCATGCCTAATTAAAATCAATCATAACAAATTAAAGATATTGACTTCCTATTCTAGCCAAGATTTGTCCCCCCTCAATCTTTGACTTTCCTTGCTCAACACCAAATCATATCTCTCTTTAATGCCAAAATCTCTTCCTTGTGAGACAAGGTGAAACCCTAGCCCTTCTCTATATAAACAACCCCTAACCTAGCCACCCCTCTCTCGAAATCTCTCTAGCTCATACACTACTCACACTCAAGTCACAGCAAGAAACCTTAAGACATCACACGCCAATCACAAGAAAGATAGTAAATCATTCCCTTCATCCTTACCCCCACACCACCGAAAATACAGTAGCCATTCACACCCCTAATCACCACCAAAAATCAGCCCCATAAACCTCCACACATCACCGAAAATCACACCAAACACAGCAGCCCAAAATCCCTTAAAACAGCAACATAAATCACACTTATAATCCTTGAAATAACCACACAAAACCACACTAAAAGAACCACGAAAAATACCCGAAACAGTCCACTAAAACAGTAAGCAGAAATACATAGGAAACGGCAGCGAAACCACAAGGAAACAACAGCAAAACGGAATCGAAACAGTAGCTTGAGTGGCCGAACAGCGAAGGAAAAGGCAAACCAGTGAACCAGAAAAGTTGCGGAGCTTTACCCATTTCGATCTGCGTGAAACGCGAGTCCGAGAGACGGCTTAAAAGGTTAGACCTGAGGGTACTTCTCACACTCATCTTCATTTGATTCTTGTTATTTATTTTGACTGTATTTTAATCATTTGTTGAACATTGTTTGTATATGATGTGTGTTGTGGGTATTGGATGAATGGAAGAGTGTCGTCTCTTATGTTATATAGGATGGAAACCCAGACGTAAATTCTGTAGCCGAATTCGAATGGACGGTAGTGCGGTCTGTACTTGGGATACAACTCCACGTTCCACTTGAGTAAACGGCACCTTCTTTTGTTTCATGTTGGATTGATTTATCTATTTTTCGTTACTTGAATTCTGCATGTTGCTTATTTATGTATGATACAATCGAGTGCATGGGCTCAGTAAGTGCGATGAAAGGTCCCCTAATTGGAGGGGTTAAAATCCTTCGCCACGATGCTTTGCCGCACCAATTGATGTGTGTTCGGTTGAATGCAAGATATGTTCAATCGGGCATACTAAGTTTGATATGATTGTCTTTATTTATGTATGATACAATCGGGTGCATGGGCTTAGTAAGTGCGATGAAAGGTCCCCTAATTGGAGGGGTTAAAATCATTCGCCACGATGTTTTTCCGCACCGATTGATGTGTGTTCGGTTGAATGCAAGATATGTTCAATCAGGCATACTAAGTTTGATATGATTGTCTTTATTTTGTATGCATGATGCAATCGAGCGCATGGGCTTAGTGAGTTAGTCCAAAGGTCCTCTATTTGAGAGACGAAGAGCCTAAAAGGCCACCTTTGTGACACTACTTCGCCGCGCCGGACGAAGTGTGTTTGGGTTGAATGTACGTTCAATTGGGCATATGAAGTCCTACACTTTTATTGTCTTTATTTCATGTATTGTGATGTGACGCGCATGGGCTTAGTATGTTGGTCTAAAGGTCCTCTCTTTGAGAGACCAAGAGCCCCAAAAGGCCACATTTACGGCAATACTTCGCCGCGCCCCTTTATTTTGTTGTTTATGTATTGCGTCCCATTTCATGCATCAGGTCTGTTCCCGTTCGAACGCGTTTACGAACGCAACTCGAACGCGCATGCATTTTGCCTTATCATGCATCAGGTCTCATTTATGTTCGAACGCATTCACGAACGCCATACGACCATGAGCATTCTGTTTCATTTCCGTTCGAACTCGTTAACAAACACCATACGAACGTGAGCATTCTGTTTAATTTCCGTTCGAATGCGTTTACGAATGCTACTCGAACGAGAACCTTCTGTTTACCGTTCGAATGCGTATACGAACGCTGCACGAACGCCCACGGTAAACAGATCCTCTTGCATCACATTACGACATGTCCATCTTAGCACATAGTTCTCCCTTTTTTACGTCATGTATTTGTATTACCTCTCTAGTTGTCTATTTCTGTTATGCGCTTAAATATCTTTTCTTAATATGCATGCTAGTAAGAATGCTATTTGTTTGCGCTTCTGTGTCCACCAATGCGTTCATTAACTTGTATGCTTGCCGTATGATAAACCTTATGTATGCAAATTGAGACATAGATTACATGCAAATAGGCGGTATGCAAATTCGAATATGTGTTACATATAAATTTAGATGAACTTGTTGATGTATGTATGTAGATTTAGAAGCATGATATTCTCAGAAATAAGTGTTACTTAAGCCTAATTAAATTATTACATAAATCCTTTCATCACAAGTGGCATGAGTAAGGGACCATTCCGAACCCAATGGTTTGAGGTCTTCCCTTGCGAGGGGTGAGTGCGGCCTTAAATCTCATTTTCCCGGTTCACACCGGGTGGCGACTCCATTACTCTCCGGTTTAGTCCCTCGTGGCTACTCCGTACTCCCAACTAGGCCGCGAGCCTAGGACAGCATGTGTCGCCCAGTTCCTGTGTTCCCACAGTCTGGCGACTCCACTGGGGATAGAGAATCGGCCCCGAAATATTGTCTTGTGATGTTTGGATTTATGTTTTAATTGACCGTGTCTATAGTGGATAAAGTAAGGGTTTAATCAAAGGCATTTTGAGGCTAGGTAATGGTTTGGTGTCTTCCTTCATTCACTACCTTTCTAGAAGGAAAAGCTGTGAAGGCACCTAGATAGCCATCTACTCGTAGCCTTTTGTGATGGACTAATTTGGAGGACTCGTTGTTTATTCCTGACACCAAGCGATAAGAGCCTAAGAGGCTTGGGTATTTAAGTGAGCCTCGCTCCACCTTCCCTCTGGGGAATCTACAACGGGAAATCCATTTGACAGTCCGTCACACACCATAGCTCATTGGCACGTACCTTAGTGTATAAAAAGGGGTGCGCTCACTTGGTTGCTCGAACCCTTGAGTGGGGAGACCTAGTTGTGGGCCATCCTTCGCCGGTGAGAGCCTTTGTCTACACTCTTGCTAACCCACCCATAGACCGGGTTGGCTAAAGTAACAATTATTTCCTTGAGTATGTGCTTGTGGACCATCCTCATTTGGATGCAGTTGGACTATTGTCAGAAATGCGGACTTGCTGGGCCATTTAAACTGGGGCGAGTTCGTACCTTATGACTATTAGGCCCAAAGCTTCTGAAATGTTGATGGGCCATTATGTAGAAATTATTACGTTATGTTTGCATTATCTTTCTTCCATGCTTGTGTTTGGGAACATCGTCGTTTGGATCCATTTGGACCATTTGTCATGGGATATGGGCTTGTTGGGCCATTTAAACTGGGACAAGAACGTATTTCATGACGATTGGGCCAAAGGCTTCTAAGTGTTGATGGGCCACTTTGTGCTTGTGTTCGGAACATTATCATTTGGATTTAGTTGGGCTCCTTGTCATAAGATGTGAACTCGTTGGGCCATTTAAACTGGGATGGGTTCACTCCTATGACATTTAGCCCCAAAGATTCTAAAATGGTAACGGGCCGATTTGTTTGAAAATTTTAAATTGATATGTTATATATGTTACATGCATCTCATGCACCTCATGCATACATATATCATGTTAACACCGTCTATGTCTCAAAAAGACAACATAGATACCGTTTGGGTTAGAGAAGGGACAAGACTCACTAAAAGAACAAGTATGAGTGAATCCGATAATGAGGTGTCCCGTATGGATCAGTTAGAGAACGGTCTCGCCAAGGTCACTAAATAGTTGCAAGCTTTGACTACTGCTATGGCTGGTATAGCTGGGTCTCGTGCCGGGGTTAATTCTGGGGATGTGAGGCAAGAGGAATCTCCGAACAGATTGGGGGATGATACCCCCGCTTTTGATGATGATATGGAAGAGTATGCAGCATGCAGAGTATCTGGGTCTCAAGCAGAGTTACAGAAACTTCGGGATCAGGTTGAGTCGGTTACCCGCAAGATGAGGGGTAAGAATGAGGATCTGCTGGATTATGACACACTGACTTTCGAGGAACAGTTGTCGGCGCAGTTCAAGATGCCTGATATGGCTAAGTTTAACGGGAATGGGGATCCGAGGGTGCATCTCCGACAGTTTGTATCAGTCATGAGTTCAGTTGGCTTATCCAGCGCCAAGTGCAGAAAATGTTTGGAATGTCGCTTGAAGGAGCTCATGTGGTATGGTACCACAGTTTGGAGAAGAAAGTGAAGGAAGATTGGAGGGAGTTGGCCGATGCTTTCCTGAAGCAGTATGTCACTGACTTAGAGATCGATCTGTCACTCCGTGATTTGGAGAATGTTAAGCAGAAAGCGGAGGAGAGCTTTAAGGAGTATGTGGACCGGTGGAGGGGTCAATTATTGAAGATGCAGACTAGGCCTTCGGAGAAGGATCAGATTAAGATGATTATCAAGGGCACCAAGCCCTCAATTTACAGCAAGTTGAGGAGGATGACCTTCATGATTGCAGACTTTCGGCAGTTGAGGGAAACTGTCATGGATATTGAGGAAGAGGAGGCTGAGAACAGAAAATTCTATGGTTTGAACAGGAGGCCCATTGGGGGAACATCGGGAGCAAAGCCTGTTTCTGCTGAGATTGCCGCTATCCGGAACCGACAGTTTTCCAACTTGGGAAGGCCCCTGTCCAAGGTGCTAGAGAAACTGAAGAGGCAAGGGCTCTTAAAACCCTTGGAAGCTAAACCATTACCCAATCCCTTACCATCACATTATAACCTAAGCCTTTACTGTCACTTTCACCAACAAAAGGGCCATGACACTGACAATTGTGCCCGACTCCGCCATGAAATCCAAGACCTGATAGACTCCAAGAAAATACCTGACCCAGAAACAGAACAGCCTAACACACACAGAAACCCCTTACCCAATTACCGTGTCGTACCACCACCAGCCTATATGATCAATTCTGGCCTCCCAGAAGACCTTGTCCTAAAATCCTTTCACCCTCAAGCCTTTTGCCTGGGAATCTGGGATAGTGCTAGTGAAGATGAGACTGAGCAGGGGAAAAACTTTTGGCTTGATTTCTCTAGCAGTGACGAGGAAAAAGTAAAGGGAATGACGCGCAGTGGCCGTTTTTACAATGATGTGGCGGAGAAGGGTAAGGAAGTTTTGACAGATGGTAGAGAAGTGGTTGAGAATGCAGAAAACACTGAGGGGGATATAGTGCTGAGGCAATTGAGGAAGACTAGAGCACAAGTGAGTATCTGGGAACTGTTATGTGCATCTCGGGAGCATAGGCAGGCTATGGTTGAGGCCTTGAGCAAGATTGTGGTATCGGAAGACGCCAACCCTGCAATGTTTGTTGGGTCAGTTCAGAAAGAAGCTTTGCAGATATCTTTTTCTGAGGATGAACTCCCGGCGGCAGGAAGAAATCATAACAGGCCTTTATTTATCAGGGCCGAGGTGAGGGGCAAGAGAACTTCATGTGTAATGGTGGATGACGGTTCGTCCATCAATGTGTGCCCGTTGAAAATTCTGGCAAGATTGGGTATGAAAGCAACAGACTTGGACCCCTCCAGTATGACTATTAAGGCTTATGATGACAGTAAAAGGGGAGTTGAGGGTACCTTTGTGGCTATGGTCAAGGTAGGGCCAATTGAAGATGAGGTTGAGTTCACAGTGCTAGACATCCCAGCCACTTTTGCCTTATTGTTGGGAAGGCCTTGGTTTCACAAACTTGGGGGCGTGCCTTCCACTTTTCATCAGATGATCAAGTTCCCGTATGAGGGGGAAGTTGTTACTATCCGGGCTGAGGTAGATAATGCCGTGGCTGCCTTGGAGATACAACCTTTCACAAGGTTTCAGGTGTCAGCTACTTTTGAGGAATGGGTGGATCCTAGGGTGGCTAGGATCATGGAGAAAATGAAGTTTGAGCCCGGTAAAGGTTCGAAATTGCCAGATTTCAGAGGACAAACCACTCGGAAAGGTTTGGGGTACAGATCTGATGAAGAAAAGCCAAAGGTTAAGAAAAAGGGCCTGAAACTGATGGAATGTTTTGTGAAAGCTTCAGGATATCAAGGGGAGCCTGAACCTGTGGAAGTTAATGGGATTGTGGTACCTGGATTTGAGATCTTCCAGGATTTGTTGGGTGAGAAACTGCTGATTAAAGAAACTGTGGAAGTAGAGAATTGGGAAGAAGAATTGATGAAGTTGGAGAGCCTGACTCTGGGAGAGGATGAAAAGCCTGAGGAAGACCTGATTGCAGAGGAAGAAGTGTCTATAGATGATGAAGACATTTACCTTCCTGATTTGTTCGAATGTACTTCCGCATTATCCAATAATAAAGACATTTCTTTTGCTTACTTGCCTGAGTCATTTCCATTTACTCTGCACGAATCAAGCATATTTGATATCAGTTCGGCCAGAACTACTGCATTTAACTTGGGCACGCTTGAGAACCCCAAGGAAATTCTGATTGCAAGTGAAGTTACCTCTGAAGAGAGGACAAAACTAGAAGCAGTGTTGGTCAGATATGCCAAAGTGTTTGCTTGGTCCTATGAGGACATGCCTGGGGTAGACAGAAACATTGCCCAACACACAATACCAACTTATCCGAATATGAGGCCAGTAAAACAGAAACTCCGACGGATGAGACCAGAATGGGCTGAGAAAGTCAGAGAAGAGGTTAAGAAACAGATAGATGTGGGGTTCCTGGAAGTAGTAAAGTATCCTGAATGGTTGGCTAATATAGTACCGGTGCCGAAGAAAGACGGGAAGGTCAGAATGTGTGTGGACTACGGAGATCTCAACAAGGCTTGTCCGAAAAATGATTTTCCTCTGCCGCATATAGATGTTCTAGTTGATAGTGCAGCTTTATCTGCTATGTATTCATTTACAGATGGGTTTTCAGGTTACAATCAGGTTCTCATGGCCGAGGAAGATAGACACAAGACTGCATTTGTTACCGAGTGTGGTACTTATTGTTACAAGGTGATGCCGTTTGGGCTTAAGAATGCAGGAGCTACTTATCAGCGGATGGCCACTACACTTTTCCATGACTTGATGCACAAGGAGATTGAGGTGTATGTAGATGACATGATGGTGAAATCAGAGACAAGGGTTGGGCATATTGAAGCACTAGAAAGGTTCCTTCAGAGAGTTGACAGATACAACCTGCGGCTAAACCCTAAGAAATGTGTGTTTGGGGTGACATCAGGGAAATTGCTTGGTCATACAGTGGGAATGGGCGGAATAGAGGTAGACTCCGAAAAGATCAAGGCAATCACAGAAATGCCTGCACCGAAGACAGAGAAAGAAGTCAGAGCATTCTTGGGGAAGATTCAGTACATCAGTCGGTTCATTGCTAAGTTGACATCGGTATGTGAGCCTATCTTCAAACTGTTGAGAAAAGATCAGCCAGTGAGATGGAATGAACAGTGTCAGACAGCCTTCGACAGAATCAGAGAGTACTTGGTAAAGCCACCTGTATTGAAACCTCCGAGACCGGGCAGACCTTTGATATTGTATTTGGCTATAGAATCAGAAGCACTGGGGGCTATGATGGTACAGGCAGATGAGACAGGGGTAGAACATGCAGTCTATTATCTGAGTAAGAAGATGCTCCCGTATGAGGCTCGATATCAGGAAGTTGAGAAGATCTGTCTTGCAGTGGTATGGGCTTCCAGAAAATTGCGACATTACTTCCAGTCATACAAGATCCAGGTAGTGGCAAAGGAGAATCCTCTGAAGTATCTTCATTCAGTGCCTTCACTAGTGGGAAAATTGGGCAGATGGTTGGTATTGTTGACAAAGTTTGACATTGAGTATCTCACCTCCAAAGTGATCAAAGGGCGAGCAGTAGCAGAGTTTCTGGCAATGCAACCTGTTGAGGGGGATCAGTATAAGTTTGAATTTCCAAATGAAGAGATCCAAGCAATAACAGTTCAGAGATGGAAGATGTACTTTGACGGAGCGGTGAATAACAAGGGAGCCGGAATCGGGATCGTGATAGTAACCCCCGAGGGAGAGACTTTGCCTTTGGCCAAGAGGTTGACATTCAGAGTGACTAATAACATGGCCGAGTATGAAGCATGTGCTTTTGGTTTGACAGCATTGATAGCCTTGAAGGCCGGGAGTGTAGAAGTCTACGGAGATTCTATGTTGGTAGTCCAGCAGATGCGAGGAGAATGGGAATTGAAAGAAGAACGGTTGAAGCCTTACCTCTTTCACCTCAGAAAGTTGGCACAGGTTATCCCCGAGTGTAAGTTTCAGCACTTACCGAGAGAAGAGAATCAGATGGCAGATGCATTGGCTACACTGGCAGCGACTTGGGAAAATCCAGAAAAGTTAGTGATGAGACCGTTGATACTGACAACGGCAAGTAAACCTGTTTATGAGATAGAAAGAATTCTGGAAGTTGAGGTTGACGACGGTAAACCTTGGTATTATGACATTCAGAGGTATCTGGAACATGGTGAACTCCCGGAGGGAGCAGGCAGAAAAGACAGAATAGCCATTCAGAAGTTAGCTTCCCAGTATGTGATTTTGAAAGGGGAACTGTACAAGAGACAGGCAAACGGTATTCAGTTGAAGTGTTTGAGAAAATAAGAAGCTCGGCATGTAATGGAAGAAATACACGCCGGGGTATGTGGTCCGCACATGAACGGGTTGAATCTGTCCCGCAAGATAGTGAGACAAGGTTTTTATTGGTCAACCATGGAAACAGATTGCGCGAAGATGGTGAAGCACTGTCATGACTGTCAAGCACATGGTAATTTGAATCACTTACCGCACACAGAGTTGCACGGGTTGTCAGAGCCGTGGCCTTTCTCAGCATGGGAATCGATATGATTGGGGAAATTCGACCGAATGCATCAAATGGGCATCGCTTCATAGTAGTGGCGGTAGATTACTTCTCGAAGTGGGTGGAAGCCGAATCATTCGCAATGTTACAACAAAGCAGATGGCAAAGTTTATAGCTCGGAACCTCATTTGTCGGTATGGTATGCCGCATCATGTAGTGACAGACAACGGGGTTCAGTTTCAAGAAGAGACGAAGGCAATGTTACAGAGGTATGGGATAGGCCACCACAAGTCATCACCATACAGGCCGCAGGCAAATGGGGCAGTTGAGGCAGCCAACAAGACTATAAAGACGATTCTAGCCAAGATGACAGAAAATTGCAGAGATTGGGCCGAGAAATTACCGTATGCTTTGTGGGGGTACAGAACATCAGTGAGAATAGCAACAGGGGCCACACCTTACTCTTTGGTCTATGGAATGGAAGCAGTATTGCCGGTAGAAGTGGAAATATAGTCTATGAGGGTATTAACAGAGGCAGAATTACCGGAACAGGATTGGGCCGCACAGAGGTTTGATCAGTTAGCACTATTGGATGAGAAGAGAACGAAGTCTTTGTATCACATGCAGCTGTATCAGAAGAGACTAGCTCGGGCATTCAACAAGAAAGTGCGTCCTACCAAGATCAGAAAGGGTGATTTGGTACTTAAGCAGTCGAGGCCGTCGACGACAGATCCGAGAGGAAAATTCAGACCAAATTGGGAAGGACCTTACATAGTGCAGAAGGTAATGGGAAATGGAGCAGTGAAGCTATCAGACTTGGAAGGAAACGAGTTCACCGAGCCGATCAACGTAGACAGATTGAAGCAATACTTTTCCTGGGGGAAAGACCGAGCAGTTACCACGGGAATTAGCAGAAGACCTAACCCAACGGAATAAGAAAATCATTCATGCATACACGTAACATTGCATTCTCTTCGTGTTTGTTTCTGTTTGTGTTCGCAGGTTCGAAGAAAGAAAGAGAAAGCGGCAGAAATGAGCCAAGCAGCGTCAACGCAATTTCAGTTTTTGGGATGATTCCCAAGGGGCGAGGCCCATATCAGCTTGGGGGCGAGGCCCATATCATGTCATCTCCGGGTATGGAGACATCATCAGTTCGAGGGCGAGGTCCCTATAGTCAGCGGTGTTGGGTCGAGGTGTCCCCGTTGTCAGTTGTAGTTCCGGGTCGAGGTGCCCAGGGTCGAGGTACCCACTACATCATCAGTTCGAGGGCGAGGTCCTATAGTCAGCGGTGTTGGGTCGAGGTGCCCAGGGTCAAGGTGCCCTCGTTGTCAGTTGTAGTTCCGGGTCGAGGTGCCCAGGGTCGAGGTATCCACTACATCATTAGTTCGAGGGCGAGGTCCCTATAGTCCATGGTATTGGGTCGAGGTGCCCAGGGTCGAGGTGCCCCCATTGCCGGATGCAATTATTGGGATGCGTCCCAGGATCGAGGTCCACTGCAGCACCAACTCAGCTCGAGGCAGCAGCCGAGCCAGGTAAGTGAAAATGCATTGCATAACTTTGATAGGATTGTTCAAAGTCACACACTGCACAAGTCCCATCAAAGTGGGGGCGACTGTAGGCATTGCATTTTTCGCATGTGAAACCCGATGATGAGTCTCAGTTGGAGGCACTACTTTTTAGCTAAGGATATTGCGGGAAACGGAGGTTGGAAGGGGAAATTCAGAATAAGTACGTCATCTAGTTCATTTCACAAGTTCACTGTCTTCGTTAGTGCTGCGCTCATTACTTCGTTCGAACGTCAGGCAGATTGCGGACGTTCGTGCCGCGTTCGAATTGGCGTTCGAATGGAGTCGGTATTTCTGGTTTTGCTGCTAGCCTCGCACCCCAGCCCAATTAGCCCCCCAAAGCCCATAAAACACATCCCAATTTAATTAAATTAAAGATTAAATATTAAATAAAATATTTAAACCATTTACCAATTAAATAAAACATAAAATATAATCATACCTAATAAGATAAATCAAATATATTAACTTCCTAACTAAACAAATCATATACTAAATTAAAAAGATGTCATGCCTAATTAAAATCAATCATAACAAATTAAAGATATTGACTTCCTATTCTAGCCAAGATTTGTCCCCCCTCAATCTTTGACTTTCCTTGCTCAACACCAAATCATATCTCTCTTTAATGCCAAAATCTCTTCCTCGTGAGACAAGGTGAAACCCTAGCCCTTCTCTATATAAACAACCCCTAACCTAGCCACCCCTCTCTCGAAATCTCTCTAGCTCATACACTACTCACACGCAAGTCACAGCAAGAAACCTTAAGACATCACACGCCAATCACAAGAAAGATAGTAAATCATTCCCTTCATCCTTACCCCCACACCACCGAAAATACAGTAGCCATTCACACCCCTAATCACCACCAAAAATCAGCCCCATAAACCTCCACACATCACCGAAAATCACACCAAACACAGCAGCCCAAAATCCCTTAAAACAGCAACATAAATCACACTTATAATCCTTGAAATAACCACACAAAACCACACTAAAAGAACCACGAAAAATACCCGAAACAGTCCACTAAAACAGTAAGCAGAAATACACAGGAAACGGCAGCGAAACCACAAGGAAACAGCAGCAAAACGGAATCGAAATAGTAGCTTGAGTGGCCGAACAGCGAAGGAAAAGGCAAACCAGTGAACCAGAAAAGTTGCGGAGCTTTACCCCTTTCGATCTGCGTGAAACGCGAGTCCGAGAGACGGCTTAAAAGGTTAGACCTGAGGGTACTTCTCACACTCATCTTCATTTGATTCTTGTTATTTATTTTGACTGTATTTTAATCATTTGTTGAACATTGTTTGTATATGATGTGTGTTGTGGGTATTGGATGAATGGAAGAGTGTCGTCTCTTGTGGTATATAGGATGGAAACCCAGACGTAAATTATGTAGCCGAATCCGAATGGACGGTAGTGCGGTCTGTACTTGGGATACAACTCCACGTTCCACTTGAGTAAACGGCACCTTCTTTTGTTTCATGTTGGATTGATTTATCTATTTTTCGTTACTTGAATTCTGCATGTTGCTTATTTATGTATGATACAATCGAGTGCATGGGCTCAGTAAGTGCGATGAAAGGTCCCCTAATTGGAGGGGTTAAAATCCTTCGCCACGATGCTTTGCCGCACCGATTGATGTGTGTTCGGTTGAATGCAAGATATGTTCAATCGGGCATACTAAGTTTGATATGATTGTCTTTATTTATGTATGATACAATCGAGTGCATGGGCTTAGTAAGTGCGATGAAAGGTCCCCTAATTGGAGGGGTTAAAATCCTTCGCCACGATGCTTTTCCGCACCGATTGATGTGTTTTCGGTTGAATGCAAGATATGTTCAATCGGGCATACTAAGTTTGATATGATTGTCTTTATTTTGTATGCATGATGCAATCGAGCGCATGGGCTTAGTGAGTTAGTCCAAAGGTCCTCTATTTGAGAGACGAAGAGCCTAAAAGGCCACCTTTGTGACACTACTTCGCCGCGCCGGACGAAGTGTGTTTGGGTTGAATGTACGTTCAATTGGGCATATGAAGTCCTACACTTTTATTGTCTTTATTTCATGTATTGTGATGTGACGCGCATGGGCTTAGTATGTTGGTCTAAAGGTCTTCTCTTTGAGAGACCAAGAGCCCCAAAAGGCCACCTTTACGGCAATACTTCGCTGCGCCCCTTTATTTTGTTGTTTATGTATTGCGTCCCATTTCATGCATCAGGTCTGTTCCCGTTCGAACGCGTTTACGAACGCAACTCGAACGCGCATGCATTTTGCCTTATCATGCATCAGGTCTCATTTATGTTCGAACGCATTCATGAACGCCATACGACCGTGAGCATTCTGTTTCATTTCCGTTCGAACTCGTTAACAAACACTATACGAACGTGAGCATTCTGTTTAATTTCCGTTCGAATGCGTTTACGAACGCTACTCGAACGAGAACCTTCTGTTTACCGTTCGAATGCGTATACGAACGCTGCACGAACGCCCACAATAAACAGATCCTCTTGCATCACATTACGACATGTCCATCTTAGCACATAGTTCTCCCTTTTTTACGTCATGCATTTGTATTACCTCTCTAGTTGTCTATTTCTGTTATGCGCTTAAATATCTTTTCTTAATATGCATGCTAGTAAGAATGCTATTTGTTTTCGCTTCTGTGTCCACCAATGCGTTCATTAACTTGTATGCTTGCCGTATGATAAACCTTATGTATGCAAATTGAGACATAGATTACATGCAAATAGGCGGTATGCAAATTCGAATATGTGTTACATATAAATTTAGATGAACTTGTTGATGTATGTATGTAGATTTAGAAGCATGATTCTCAGAAATAAGTGTTACTTAAGCCTAATTAAATTATTACATAAATCCTTTCATCACAAGTGGCATGAGTAAGGGACCATTCCGAACCCAATGGTTTGAGGTCTTCCCTTGCGAGGGGTGAGTGCGGCCTTAAATCTCATTTTCCCGGTTCACACCGGGTGGCGACTCCATTACTCTCCGGTTTAGTCCCTCGTGGCTACTCCGTACTCCCAACTAGGCCGCGAGCCTAGGACAGCATGTGTCGCCCAGTTCCTGTGTTCCCACAATTACATTGATCGTAAATTTTTCCGACTCTTAATTTTGTGATATTTTTTGGTTTTGGGAATGTAAGGCCATAAGGCCAGTTTTTACAAGTGTTCTAAATATTTTTTTCCTATGTAAAAGTTGTATCATTTTATGTAAATTGGAGAGCCGATACCGCCTACGACTCAATCCCAAACCATAAAGAAAAGTTTGAAGACCAAGGGATGCCTTGGTAAATTTTGTACTAAATAGATTAGTATATAAAAAAATAAGAGCTCTGTCAATGCAATTTTATTCCTATGTTATATGTATATTTATTTCGAAAGGTCTGAATAACATAACATATAGCTTAGGTTTCTATTTTTTCATTTTCACATGTTATAATATGTAATAGATGCATGGATATTCTAGTCATAAAATATGATTTTATGAAATTTAAAAGAGTTAAATTGGAATATAATATGCATGAAAATAAATTAATTAGATAAATTGATTTAATTGTTTAAAATTTTAAATTCAAAAATTTAAAAATATAAATAGGCTTTATAAGTGCATTATATTTTCCTTGATATATCGGATGGAAACCCGGAAATAAATTTCATAGCAAACAAGTCTGTAGTGACATAAGAATTGAGGCACCTTATATGATGTGATCATATAGGACTGGACCCATATAAGAATGAATTTCTTATAATATCCGTTAAAATAAAGAAATTCATTTCAATTTACTATATATGGAATAAATAGCAAACAAAACGAGTACTTTGTTTATAGTTTATCTATAGCTGTGGTCCATTCTATAATTGTATGGCGACCTTGATCCAGAATCGTCTATGTAGTGACATAAGAATGGAGGCACTTTATATGATGTGATCATATAGGACTGGACCCAGATAGAAATGAATTTCTTATAATATACATTAAAATAAAGATATTTATTCCAATCTACTGGATGGTCATATATGGATTGATCTAAATCTTGAGTGTATTGTGAACTCCTACATGGCAGGCTATGTATTTTGATTTACAAAGGTGAGGTTGGTGTAGCAATCACGACCAATAGCTACGTAATTTGGGACATGGTTTGGTGTGTAGTTGGGGACATTTTATATTGATATGGAGTTCACTCCTTCTTGTGAGAAGTAGAAGATTATCTTCCTTAGGGGTTAATTCGGTACTTGAATGATTAGAGCGCTCAAGTATTTCTATTGCGAGTAGAAAGATTAATATTCATAATAGTTATGAATAAATTGTTCATTAGATAATCAACGGTATTTCAGGTAAAAATAATTAGAGGGGTATAACGGACATTATGACCAGACTCTGATTATGAGATACTTGTGAAGGGTTGGAGCTCGAAACAGTAGGTTCATTTGGTCCTCATGCTACCTCGATATACTGTAGCAAATTAAATATAATTGGATAGTTCAATTATATACTCACATTTATATTATTATTATTAATGGGATTAATAATATATATTTGTCACACATGTAACTTTATATTATATTTAATATAAAGTTTTATTTTGTAAATGATTATAAGATAATCATTTAAGTATTAAAGATTTTGTAAATATTAAATTATGATATATAATTTAATATATTGATTTCGAATTACAGAGTTTAAAATTTGATTTTGGAAACTCATTATTTAAAATTGGTTGTTATAATTTATTTTATGTTATGGTAAATTGTTTAATGTTATTATTATTTTCATTAAACAAATTTTGATGTTACAAAAATAGGGACTAGCCGAATACTTGGTGAGGGAGATGAAGAGTTTTTTGCTTTGATTTTTCACAAACAAAAACCTTAGTATAAGAAGGAAATTGGATTTTTCTTTTTGTAATCTCACACTTGAAAAACCCTAGCCACTTTATTCATAATTTTTCTCTTAAGTGTTGAAAGAAAAAGACAAGAAGAACAAAAGAAAATTTAGTGTGTGATAATACAATCCCGATCTCTAAAGTGCTTAAAGATTATTTTTGTGAGTCAAACTTCCCTTGATTTTGTTGGTTACGAGATATAGCACGGAAGTGTTGGAGTTTGTGCTTGGAGTGTCAATCTGAATTGTACATTTTTTTATTTATTAATAAAATAACTATATTTTCATTTCGTACATTATTAATGGTATTGTCATTATGCGTATTAGATTGATGTATAGATATGCTAAGAATGACATCGACCTTATAATAGTCTTGTAGTAATACTGGACACTAGGTGGTCCCACATTGGGATAAATATTACTATTGTAAATTATTCTTAAAATATATATATTCTTAGTCGTTGGTTTTAGAATACGGTAAAATTCCTATAACCTAGAAGACTAGCACATGTCGTGTATTGGAATTGAAGTTTCAATGGTTTAACCCGGTGTACCATGAGTTTTGGAAACTCGTATAGACGTGTGGATATTGGTTGGACCGAATATGGAATGACTCACATATGATTCCTAATAGTTGGAAGTACACACCATAGTCAATAGGAATCTCCTCTAGTCGAGTAGCATATGTAATCCTTTGACTATAGGATAGCATTGATTTTATGTGAGATCCTTCATACTTTGATACCATGTATGTCAGAAATATTTCATGGTCTTGCCTCTAGATGGTCATTGGGTGTGGACCGATGCACTCAGTAATCAAGTGCGAAGCAAGATAGGATCTGTCGGCCCGTATGTGTACCATAATGGGTTTAGGTATCTATGTGAGTAAACTCAAGATTCTTAAAGCTTTGGCCATAGTCGATCACCTAGGGTGGATTGCATCAATTATGAAGAATCGTTGACATGTCGACATGAGATGTGCGCCTCGGAAACTTGACAATATATTCTATGTTTCCTAAGCACAACTCGGATAGCCTACGATTGTTAAACATATGTGATGACCTCGACTTGTATAGTTCAGAAAGGTCGTTCGTGTTCTTCGCGAATTCAGAGGTGGCCGAATTACGTACATAATAGCTAGGCTTATATGACGAACGTGTCTGAACTTAAAGAGTTCCAATATGAAGTGTACTTGTTGAGCACTTGGGTAACCGATTAATTTTGATAAAAGATAATATTCGATATTATAATTTTCAACTAAGATAATCAAGTGTTATTGGATAACATTGATTATTTACTTTGACCTAATTGGATTAATTCAATAATTACACAGGGGATTAATTGTAAAATCATAATTATCTCTTCCATTTGAGGATATTATGGTAATTGTAAGTATGTAATAATATATGGTTTTGGCTTGATTTAATTGGATTAAATCAAAGTGGCAAACATTGAACTAATCCATTTTCTAATCCTTGTCTTAATTTAATTGGGATTAAATCAAAGTGGTAGACAATGGAGATTAGTCACACCCAATTATATATATTTAGACAAATTAGATTAAGCCCACATAAAAATAGATTACAACTTTTATTAATTAAAAATTGTCTAAGTTTTGCTATAAATAGCAAGTTTTAGCAAGGTTTTAATTAAGAAAAAAAAAAGCTTGAGAAAGTTAAATACAAGCAAGAATTAGAAAAATTAGCCTAAGTTAGAGAAGTGTTTAAAGAAGCTTGTGAGGTCTCTACAACATTTCAGTTATGAGAAATCAAGATTGGATCTTGGATTGAAGGTTGCTAGCAATGGAATCAAGATTGGATCTTGGAGTGAAACTTGCAAACCTTGGAAGTTCTCCAACCATATCAACAAAGAGAAGAAGATTGGATATTTGCATCAAGCTTACTAGGTAAGTTTGAACGTCTCTTAAGCTATATTCTTTTATGTATTGGATGCATGATTACATAACTTAATATTGAAATAAGCCTAATAAATTATGTTAGGATACTTTAGAAATATAAACACAATATGCTTGTTAATTAGGTCAAAGATATTCATGTTGGACATGGAACAATTAATAAGAGTTTGAAACTCTAGATAATTGCTTGGAGCTAAGGCTACCATTCTAGAATCCTTTGACCACATTTGGGTGACCTAGAATTGTTCACGAATCATTTCATTATGGGATTCTAATTTGGTTTATGTTTTGGATTCAAAATTTATGCAAGTGCGTATTTAGAATAAATTTATATTTTTGTAAAAATATTTGATATTTTAAAATTTTTAATTTTTGTTCTATAATATGTGTTGATGTTGGTTTTGATGTTAAAATTAATTTTGGGTGTTTTGAAAGTGGTTAGGGAAGGTTAGAATCAATTAGAGTTAAAAACCATATTGCCTTCAGCTCTCTGTTCCAGATAGCTGAAGGGCTAAAGGAAGTAATGCAAATTAATTTTTTTGTTAAAAAAAATGAATGTTCAGTGGGCGTGCGCGCGTGCATTTTAGCGCGCAGTGCCTACGCGCAACGAATTTTTTTCTTCGTTCTTGAGCTTCCGGACTCTGATTCAACCCCGGTTCTGGACTCCGATTCAACCCCGATTTTTTCCTATACACTCGTAATGGAATATAGTATTTATTTAAATTATTTAAAATTATACTCATGCTTGATATCCATGGGTTATACCCATTTCCGATGCGCGGGGCACCGATCCGACCCTATGGGTTCCACAACTGCCCCAACAGGAAGACCATTCGGAGTTGGAACAAAATTTATTTTTTTATTCTCTACACAGACACACTGCAATGAACAGAAAAATCTATTCATTGCCGTCTTTTATAAATTGTTTTAGGGGTCGGCTTTTTTCATTTAGTCCGGAAAAATTTAGGAATATAAAGAGGTGTTTTGTGGTTGTTGTGGGGATGTTTTGATGAAAAAATCAGACCTAAAACACTGCTCTTGTACACGTAAAATATGGGTTATTTTGGGTGAGTTGTGCTCGTATATTATGTTCTAAACGGTCCAAATCTGAGTTGTTGTTCGGGCGCTGTTTCGGGACTATTTCGGGGCTGAAAAATAAATAAAAATATAAGCAAAATAAGTCACCAAAGGCTGGTCAGTTTCAGCTTTCACAAGGGAGACGACAGAAAATTTTTCAAGGTCGATCTCGGTACTTAAGTCGCTTTAGCGGCGCGAGGGAAATCAGTTCCTACAATTGGCATCAAGAGAGAGGTTGGAAAATGTTCTTAACCCTTATCCTTTTATTGAAAAGTTTATGTTTTTTTATTGATTTATATGAGATAATAATTATTTATATGCATGTTGTGATAAGTAGGCACATTCTTATGTTCATATGATGAATGTTTGTATTTAAGTTCATATGATGAATGTATTGCATTGATCGTAAATTTTTCCGACTTTTAATTTTATGTTATTTGTGATTTTGGGAATGTAAGGCCATACGGTCATTTTTCATAAGTGTTGTTAAATTTTTTTCTATGTAAAAGTTGTATCATTTTATTTAAATTTGAGAGCTGATGCCGCCAACGACTCAATCCCAAATCATGGAGCGAAATTTGAGATTCGAAAGGGGCCTCGATACTGATTTATTTTCGTCCCCCTACGGATGGTGTCCATTTTGGGTCAATATCAAGTTTAGATTCCGAGATGATAATAACTCTAGATGTATTTGGTGAACTGACCTACCCTACGATGGCACTTCACTAGTTAAGTCCAATAGTTCTGAAACAACGGGTTACACTCACGAAGGAATGATTAAATGTTAATCGAAATTCCTTGATCATATCAAATGGTGGTTGGTTAATTTAGGAATAAGAGTTATTCCCTCATATATTAATCAATTGAGATTGTCTTGATCTATCATGTAAATATTTGACCTACATCACGGCGACACTTATTTGTGGGATGATATATTTTTGTGGCATAGTAATTCTTTTAGGTTTCTAATTCATTATACATGGTTCATGCATCATGTTTAATTTTATGCCTAAATGTTTGATGATTTTAATATGCGATGAATGAATTATTAGAATGCTCGTTTATTTGATTTCCAGCCATGGTTTCTCCGATTATTGTTATTCTCTCAAAAATATGTTTAATAATCAAATTCAACTTAAATTACTTATTTTACCTTTTAATACACATATCTCTCATCTCCCTCATTTTCACTCATCAAACCCTAATCTCTTAAACTTGTAAATATTCACAAAAGGTCTGAATATTCCGATAAAAAGAGTATTATGGCGACGGTGGAAGACGATTTGGTGTTTGGGCTTGCCGATTTGGGTATTATTTGGAAAAAAGTTTCACATTTTAGTTTGGTGAGTATTCTAATCCAATTCACATTATTTTAATCTTCAAATATATTAGCAATGTGCGTTTTTTGTGATTGTTTTTTAGTGTTTTTAATGTATTTGTCATTTTAAGTGTAAAGATTTTGTGTTGAGATAGTGTTGATAAGATTCGCATACCAAGTGTTCGTAAAAATATTTGTATGAGACTTCAACTTAATGGACGTCAGTGCGGACGCCCCATTACTTGTGCAAGCGTCCGTATGTGAATCTTATCAACATTATCTCAACATAAAATTTTTACACTTAAAATGACAAATATATTAAAAATACTGACAAAATAATCACAAACAACGCACATTGCTAATCTATATGAAGATAAAAATAATATGAATTGGATTAGAATACCCACCAAACTAAAAAGGTGAAACTTTTTTCCAAATAATACCAAAATCGGCAAGCCCAAGTACCAAATCGTCTTCCATCATCGTCAAAGTACTCTTTTAATCGGAATATTCGGACCTTGTGTGAATATTTGCAAGTTTAAGAGATTATGGTTTGATGAGTGAAAATAGACGAGATGAGAGATATGTGTATTAAAAGGTAAAATTTATAGTTTAGGTTGAATTAAGGATGGTAGAAAAGCCCGGGTCCGGTCCGGCCCTGACCGGGATAAAGAAATCTCGAGACAGGCCCTAGATTTTGAAGCCTGATTCTGGCTCGGGCTCGAGCCGGGCTTAACATATTAATCCAGGGCCCAGCTCGATCTGGGCTTAAACAAAAAAAAATCATATATATACTTTAATATACTGTAACTGTTGTCCTAACCGTATTCCTGAACAACTTATATTTGCTGGAGAGAAACTGATGGGTGAAGTTGAAGAAGACTTTGAAGCACAAGAGTTTGATTAGTTTGATGCATTTGTTTGTAGCATTTGAATTGTTAGTTTATCGATGAATCTTTTGATGTATTTGTGAATTATCTTGCATACAATATAATGTATTTTGTATTTGTATGTTTTTAACTTTTGATGTATGTATTAGTGAAACTGGCCGAATAAAGGTCGGGCCGGCCCGGCAGACGCTCGGGCCGAGCTTTTCCCGGGTCCGAACCCGGTCCGGCCCATTTTCACTCTTAGGAATATATTTTTTGAAAATGATGATTATTTTTATAATAAATAAAACAAATGGGATATTTTTTTATAAATTTCCCATTAAAATTGGCTGTAAGATTGATATTCTTCATATTTGACATTGCTCTTTTGCTTTTGACGATATTCATAACTCACAAAAAGAGGAAACAATAGTATTAACCAAAAGAGGGAGTTTTTGCTTCAAAACTAATCATTGACATCACCATAGCCCTCAAACTCAAATGGATTGGTTTTCTTCACCATATGTTTATTGTTTATTAATTGTTTTTTTTTTTTTTTTTTGAAAATAGACTTTCAATTATGGTAACCTTTGACATAGATTCATTCATTCAACTTGGTCATATTCGAATTAAAGATGTTTGGGTTTAGAAATATTAATCCATTTAATAAATGGGTTAAATCATAATTAACTCATTTAATAAACGAGTTGAATATAATTTTAAACCTACTGATTTATTTATTAAACGTATCCTAAGTAAATTGAATAACGTCGAATTCGTTTAAGATTTGTTTAATTAATTTATTTACATTTATGATTTTAAAAGTTGTTCATATTATGATAATATGTAGGATTCTTAAATTTGTAGTGTCTTATTTTGCTTGATTGTATTTGTTTGTTTATTAATTATTATTAATATATAATTGTATTAACAAGTTTAAACGAATCATTTATTAATTATGCTTAAATTAAATAAACTAATCGAATCCCATAATCATTTATTAGATGAATTAAACCGGAATCATGATATAAAAATTCGTTTAGATCAAATTCATATCCCCAAATTATTTAGAGTTCAACATAAATTCAACCCCAACAACCCATTTTACAACCATTGTTGTTATTTGTTTGATCAATCATTTTTATCGTTTCAAACCAAAATTGAACTATTCTCTCACGAGGAAAATGAGCTTAATAAACTAGTTAATTATCCCACCCCCCCCCCCCCCCCCCCCCCAACACTTTATAAAGCGGGACCCCAGAATGTCCTAGAATCATTGAATTGAACGCATCTTTCGAATTATTAATGTTGTGGGGGCATGAGCTCGAGTAACTTGGCTGCAATTCAATAATTAAATATCAACAACTTTGAATATAACATACAAACTTACCTCTCATTTCTACGTGTAACAGATACTTTATCCATATTTTCAACAACGAAATTAGTATTTAAGGTTTGGTTACAATAACCAACCTACTTATTATTGTATTTTTTTAATCGATTTGAATTTTTTAAGTGTGGCATTCAACTTCTCGGGTTTGAAGATATATTTTAATTTGTCAAGTTTGATGCCAATTTTATAACAATGTGCACTTATTTTAAAATATGAGGTAGGAATGACAATCGAAATATCTCGTTCTCAATCGATCTCGTCCTGTCGTGATTCGAGATTAAAAATTATCATGAATCCCAACCAATTTTTTGAATAGGACTGAAAAATTTTCTCAAATCTCAAACCAAGTGATTAGAATCTTGAATCTCAATCATGATTCGAGATTTTTAGGTTAAAATTTGAAATTTTTAAATATGAGATGAGTTTTGTTTAGTTTTAAAACACGAGGTAGATCTCTTTTAGTTTCACCAAATATCATGTGTTTCATTCATTTTTCTCTCCGTTACACCCATATGCAAACATTAAAAAGAAGTATTTTTATTTTTTTTTAAATCCATAGGAAAATATATAGGAGGGTGTTAATAACACCTCGTTTACATAAATAATTTTAAGTGAGAATAAAATTATAATCGTAGAGAAATTTGGTGCTGTAACATATATTAAGGATTTTGTACTTGAAAAACCCTTGTTGAATTAAGACTTAAGAGTCCAATTTAGATTTTTTTTTTTTTTTTTAAAGGCCAATAAGACCCATACTATATCAAATACTGTATGTTCTCCAGCCCACGGCCCACGCGAAACCAAGAACCCCAAATGGGCCAAGGCCTTTTTCCTTTAGACAACTACACCACATAATGGTTTGCATGGTGAATCAAAATGACGGTTGTATATTTAGTCATTAAATATCAATTCAACATGCAACAAACAAATCAAAACCAAAAAAACGAAAGTAGATCTAGTTTAACATGTATAAACCCTAAAACTTTGATAACAAGAAACTCTGGTAAAATTGACGAAATGCAGTCCGAGTCGAGATAAATCTTTGTCCTTAAGAACTTATCAGCCTCGTCTCGGTGCTCTACGGATTTGTGGCTAATGTTCTCCCAGGATAACCCGGATTCCTCTTGTTCAATGGGCACACCTTAACAAGATCTCGAACTAGGTAATGGTAGAATTCTCTCTCTGACTCAAAACCAAAATGAGACTCAAATTTTATTGATGCAATTCAGATTTCTTTCTCTGTGTGTATAAAGGAACAAGAAAGCTTCTTTTTATAAGTAATGAATGGTGCCTCAATGGCACCCTTTGGGTTGGGGTGCAACCCTCCAAAGGGTTGTACCTCTCTTATGCACCCCTTGGAGCATATGACTATTTACACACAAATGGAGGACATGTCCTCATGGGGTACCATCCAAAGGACATGTCCCTCCTCCATTCAAACATCATATTTGAAGATTTGAAGAATTTACAATAATCCCCCACAATTCTTCAAATATTCATGCAGACACTAGAGAGAGTTTTCGTGAACTAAAGCTGCATCGAAATAGGTAGTTTTCACCTTGAACCTTTCCTAGTGAATGACAATCGGATTTACTTGGCAAACCAGTGACCCATAGTCTTGAATTGTTCTGTCGTTGGTGTAAACCAAGACAATCGCCAACACACAGCTTTACTTCGACCATTTCCCGTTCTACGGTTGTGTTCATTTCGGCCCTGAACAACGGTCCTGGATTCATCAAGTACTTTAAGGTAACCCGTCTTTAAAAGTTCCCATGGAAGCGACCTCACTTCTTACTTGAAATAGGCGATCTACTATGAAGAGGTAATCTGTTTTTACCCACATTAGGACTCATCTCCTAATATAGTGATCATTAAAAGCCTTAGCTTATCCTAACCATGACAGACAGCACTCAGCGTCATTATCGGAATGGGAAAGAGTACAAAACTCTTCAGTACTTGTTTTGAATTGCACAAAGTTTCTGTTGTCCCTTTTGAACCTAGATTTTGGGATCTCCAGTCAACTAGATTGGGTTTCCACAGTGACAATTCTTAGATTATAGGTTTCAAGCTCATTCCCTTCGATGACTTCTCAACTTGCTCTCTAGGAAAACCTTTAGTTAGTGGATCCGCTAGGTTTTCCTTCGACTCAACATAATCGATCTATATTATGCCACTTGAGAGCAGTTGACGTATGGTATTATGTCTCTGACGTATGTGTCGAGACTTACCATTATACATTGTATTTTGGGCTCTCCCAATAGCCGATGGGCTATCATAATGTATGCTAATCGCTGGCACTGGTTTGGGCCAACTAGGAATATCCTCCAGGAAGTTTATAAGCCATTATGTTTCTTCCGCTGTTTTGTCCACGGGGGAGCCATGGGAAGAAGAAGAAAGCATGTGAACCCCAGAATCGTTCAGCAATAGCCCATATTTTGGGGAGAGTGGCCTGAAACGATACCCAGATAAAAGACGCGAGGTTCCCAACTATGGAAGGTACCACACTCGCAGCGGAAGGCGTGGGGAGGCCCTTGGACGTGAGCAGGATAGCTCCGAGAGCCAAATGAGGGATTGGTTTCGGATGGAGATGAAGAAATGAGAAGAAAACATGAAAGGATAAACTCAGGCTTGTTGGAGTTCGTGCTTGTAGCGCCTATCCGAATAATGTATTGTATATTTTATTATTTATTAATAAAATAACTACATTTTCATTTCATACCTTATTAATGATATTGTCATTATGCTTATTACATTGATCTATAAATATGTTAAAAATGACATCGAGCTTAGAATAGTCTTGTAGTAATACTGGACACTAGGTGGTCCGACATTAGGATAATATTACTATTACAAACTATTCTTAAAGTAAATATTCATATTCGTTGGTTTTGGAATACAGTCGAATTCCTATAACTTAGAAGACTAGCACACGACGCATATTGGAATTGGAGTTCCAATGGTTTAACTTGATGTACCATGAGTTTTGGAAACTCGTATAGATGTGTGGGTATTGGTTAGACCGAATACTGAATGACTCACAGGCGATTCCTAATAGTTGGAAGTACACACCACTGTCAATAGGAATCTGCTCAATTCGAGTAGCATGTGTAATCCTTTGACTATATGATAGCATTGATTTTGTGTGAGATCCTCCACATTTTGATGACATGTATGTCATAAACCTTTCATGGTCTAGCTTTTAGATATTCGTTGGGTGTAGACCGATGCACTCAGTAATCAAGTGCGAAGCAAGATAGGATCCGTCGGCCCGTATGTGTACCTTAAAGGGTTTAGGTATCCATATGAGTAAAGTCATGATTCTTAAAGCTTTGGCCAAAGTCGATCACCTAGGGTGGATCACATCAGTTATGAAAAATCGTGGACATGTCGACATGAGATGTGCGCCTTAGAAACTTGACGGTGTATTCTATGTTTCCTAAAGCACAACTCTAATAGCCTATGACATAGGGATTGTTAAACATATGTGATGACCTCGACTTGCATAGTTCATAAAGGTCATTCGTGTTCTTCGCAAATTCAGAGGTGGTCGAATTGCGTACATATTAGCTAGGCTTATAAGGCGAACGTGTCTGAACTCAGATTGTCCCAATATGAAGTGTACTCGTTGAGAACTTGGGTAGCTGATTAATTTTGATAAAAGATAATATTCGATACTATAATTATCAAGTAAGATAATCAAGTGTTATTGGATAACATTGATTATTTACTTTGACCTAATTGGATTAATTCAATAATTACACAATGGCTTAATTATAAAATCATAATTATCTCTTCCATTTGAGGATATTATGGTAATCATAAATTAGCCTAAATTATCACCAGTTGATAATTATGAATTATGTATTGGATGCATGATTACAAAGCTTAAAGTTGAAATAAGGCTAATAAATTGTGTTAGGATACTTTGGAAGTATAAACACAATATGTTTGTTAATTAGGTCAAATATATTCATATTGGACATGGAATAATTAATAAGAGTTTGGAACTTTATATCAAAGCTTAGAGTTATGGCTACCATTCTAGAATCACTTGACCATCTTTGGGTGAACTAGAATTGTTCATGAGACATTTTATAGTGGGATTCTAAATTGGTTTGTGTTTTGATTCAAACAAATGCATATATATATAATACAAGTATGTTTGTTGTATAACATGTGTTGTGGTTGGTTTTCATGTTAAAATTGGTTTTAAGGTGTATTGAAATGATAGGAGAAAATTGGAAGTGTTTAGGATTGATTTGAAGGTTTAAATTGCTCACTGCCTATGGGAGCGTCGCGACACTGACCTTCGAGCGTCGCGACACGAGCATCAAACTAGGAGCGTTGCGACTCCCACTCTTCTGCATCGTGACTCCGAGACATTCAACTCTCGCATTTGCTCTCGCACTTTGGAGCATCTCGACTCTCAAGGCTCTGCGTCGCGACTCTGAGGGCTGATGAACACTAAAACTTCATTTTCTTCGTTCTGGAGTTTCCGAACTCCAATTTGGTCCCCGTTTTTTCCTACGGTCTCTTATCGGAATGTAATTTTCATTAAAATATTTTAAAATACACATATCATTGATATCTTGGGTTAGACCCATTCCGCTGCATGGGGCACCGATCCGACCTAGGGGTTCCACAATCGCTCCACATAATGGTATCAGTAGCAAAGCTTAACCGCACAACACATGTTGCATGTTTGACATGTATTTTTATCTATGCCTCTATATTTTAATTTAATTATGCATAAGTCATTTTGGATATGTATTGCATGTTTAAATTAAAATTTTGACCTAATTATGTTAATGACCTGATTGTCATAAATCTCCTATGATTAGGTGATTAATTTATTTTAAGTAATATTGGAGTATTATTGGATGGTCTGTCTTGTTAATACAGAGATGAATGAGTCCATACTACTTATATTGAGGGTATAAGTGTTCTGAACTTAGGTTGCTCCGGTAAACATTAGATGTAGCGTGATGAGTTAACGCAGTCACCCAATATCATCATTAGTGTGAGGGTGTACATACGAAGCTCATTAGTGCACATTGACAAGTATACACCTGGAACACGTCTTAATCTGAGATCGTCTTTAGTGTGAGGATAAGAAACCGTTCAGGACCAAACTAGAAGTCACATGAAGTGATTGGCCTTGGAAGTCTACCTAATGAGTTTATAAAGGCCAAGATCGTCATTAGTGTGAGGTTGGAGTAAATGTCATGGGATCCACTTCCCGCAATGAAATTTTGATAGTCAAATTTCTATTTTTCCTTTTATGGAGATTACATAATTACGAAAAGTAGTGGGAAGGCACTAATAGATTCAAAATTCCATAATCAATTAGTGTTACTATTTTGAAATGAAAAATATTCTTCTACTGTTTAAAATATCATCTTGTAGATGGCTACCGCAAATCCATTGATGAGACTTTTGGATTCTAATAAACTAAAATAAGTTGAGAACTTTTTCGAATGGGAAATGAACATCCCCCACGTCTTGGAGTTTGAAAAGTTAACATATGTAAATATCAATCCATTGCCTGTTGAAATCGATCATGACTCCACTCCAAAAGAGCGAGAAACTTTTGCAAAATAGAAGGATGATAACCTGAAGGTCAAATCCTACATTTTAGGATCGATGGTTCCAGATTTGCTAAGATAGTACATAGATGTATCATATGTTTGGAGCATTATATGAACACTCAATGAGTTGTTCGAGGAAAATCAAGGGATCGAAATATATCGGAGGTCTAAGGAATTATTTCGTGCTGAACTCAATGATGAAGGAGCTGTCAGCATTCATGTTTTGAACATGATCGACCAGATCTGATATCGAGAACGACAGGGCATTGTGATTGATCAACGACTAGGTCGTAATTTAATTTTGTCTTCTTTGACTGGAACTTATGTTAGCTTTGTATTAAACTTCCATATGCACTCAATGCAAGCCAGCTATGAAGAACTTCATAACATGTTACACACATTGGAGCGTGATATGAGGAAAGGAAACCCCACTTTGTACCTCCATGGTGGAGTTGGCTCTTCAAAGAATTCTGATAAGGGAAAGAAAATAAAAATGAGGAAGAATAAGATATCAAAGAAAAACTCCAAGAAGCTCAAAGGTGCAAAACTGAAAATAGCTCGTGATTAATGTCTACAATGCAAGAAGTCTGGACACTGGAAGAAGAACGATCCAGAACTGAAAGGAAAAGTAAGACCCTCAGGTACGCTTTGAATTTTTCCTATTAGTGACATCTCATTAGCTTTAGATGCAAATAGTGGAAGGGTGTTAGATACTAGGAGTCCTACTCATATTTGCAACTCCATGCAGGTCATGAGGGTTAAAAGAAGACTGAATAAAGGGAAGATCCAACTTAGAGTTGACAATGGCAAGACATTGGATATTAAAGCCATATGAACAGTTGTTCTAGATCTCTTCAATTGATGTAAATTAGATTTACATGATTGTTATTGTGTACCCTCACTTATTAGAAAAATAATATTACTACCAATATTAGATAAAGAGAGATATAAAATAAATATTAAAGATGAAGTTTTATGTTTATATGATAAAGATAATTGATTGAAATGTGAATGTTATTTATCTAACGGTCACTATGTTTTGGAAACATATAGAGATGTCATTAATGTAGAGGAAAATACAAGTAGGAAATCTGAATTAAATAATACCGAATTATGGCATATGAGATTGGGCCACATAGGTGTTAGACATATATCCAAATTGGTAAATGATGGTTTGATTGAAAATATTACCTTAGATCCTTATCCGATTTATGAGTCATATATCCAAAGGAATATAACAAAGGCCTCATTTCTTAGTGTTGGACACCGTGCTGAAGATTTATTGGAGCTAATACACAGCGATGTGTATGGTCCATTAAATCATACCGCTCATGATGGTTCAACATACTTCGTGACTTTCATGGATGATAAGTCTAGATATGTATATGTCTATTTAATGAGACATAAGTCGGAAACATTTGACAAATTCAAAGTATTCTGAAACGAAGTAGAAAAATAAACCAATAAATTCATCATATGTCTTCGATCAGATCAAGGCGGTGAATACATGAGTGAAGAATTCAGAAATTATTTAATGGAGAATGGAATTCTTGCCCAATATAGCCCATCAGAAACACCTCAACATAATGGTGTGTCTGAGCATAAAAATCGTACTTTATTAGATATGGTGCGATCCATGATTAGTTATACAGATCTTTTTTATTACCTTCGGGGTTACGCTTTATTTACTGTTGCCCACATACTTAATAGGGTTCCATCGAAAGCTATTTCTACGACCTCCTATCAGATATGGTTCGGTAGAAATCCAAGTCTTATGCCTTTAAAGATTTAGGGTTGTTATGCATACGTTAGAATTACACAATGGGATAAACTAGCATCCATGAGGTATAAATATAGGTTCGTTAGAATCCTGATAATTCCATAAGATATCAATTCTACGATTCTGAGCAACGTAATGTATTTATTGTTCGTTTTGCCACTTTTCTTGAAAATAAATTTTTGAGAGAAAGTGGGAATTATAGAAAGATTGAACTTGATGAGTTTGATCCCAACATTAATGAACCTGAGATGGAACTAGAGTTCCAACTAGGTGAAGGATATACAACACAGGTTCTACGTAAGTCGAATAGAATATCAAGGCCACTTGAGAGATTATTTTTAACATCTGATGTGAGCCTTGATGTTTTCCTCTTGGAGGAAACAGATCCGACTACGTATAAATAGGCGATATTGGATATCGATTCAGGAAAATTGTAGGAACCCATGAAATCCAAGATGGATTCTATGCATGACAATCAAGTATGAGACTTAGTTGAACTTCCTGAAGGAGTTAAACATATAGGTTGTAAATGGGTTTACAAAAAGAAACGAAGGGCCCGATGGAAAGGTGGAAACCTTTAAGGCCCGACTGGTAGCAAAAGATTACACTCAACATCCTGAGATTGACTATGAGGAAAATTTTTCACCAGTAGCCATGCTAAAATCCATTAGGATTCTTTTAGCCATTGTTGCATATCACGACTATGAGATATGGCAGATGGATGTGAAAACCGCTTTCCTAAATGGATTCCTTGAAAAGGATATCTATATAGAACAACCAAGTGGTTTTGTATCCAGTGAGACTTCAAACTTGGTTTGTAAGCTCCAAAAGTCTATTTATGGACTTAAATAGACATCCCAAAGCTGGAATCGTCGTTTTGATGAGATAATTAGATTATCTGGATTTATCAAGAACGAGGAAGAACCGTGTGTTTATAAGAAAGTGAGTGGGAGCATGATAGTTTTCCTAGTCTTGTATGTAGATGACATTTTTATTATTGGAAATGATATAAGATTGATGCAAAGTGTGAAAGCCTACCTTTGTAAGAACGTTTCCATGAAATATATGGGTGAAGTTTCCTATATACTAGGTATGAGGCTCTACTGGGATAGAGTTAGGAAGCTTATAGGGTTGTCGCAATCTACGTACATAGATAAGATGTTAGAATGGTGCGGTTTTACCAACTACAATACAACAAATGTACCTTTTTGATATGACATACATCTTTCAAAGAAAATGACATCTCAGACTGAGGAAGAGAGAGTTAAGATGTCTAACTTGCCATATGCTCATAATATATGTTATGCTATGTACAAAACCTAACATCAGTTTCGGCGTCAGTGTGACTAGCCGATATCAATCTGATCCAGGTAATGTTCATTGGACAGCTGTGAAACATATCCTGAAATATCTTAAGGGTACTAGGGATAAGTTTTTAATATATGAAGAAGATGAGCTACAAGTTAAGAGTTATACAGACTCCGACTTCCAGGGAGATCCAGATGATAGAAAATCTACATCTGGATACATATTTACCCTTAACGGTGGTGCAGTTATTGGCGATGTTCAAAGCAATGCTCAACAGCTGATTCCACCAATGAGGTGAAATTTATAGCAGCTTTAGAAGCTGCTAAAGAAGCTGTTTGGATTAGTAATTTTATCAAAGAATTTGGCGTTATGCCTAGTATTACGGATTCGATCCAATAGTATTGTGATAATAACATAGCCTGCGCAGACCGATGGCGTATTTCAAGTCTAAGCACGCGGAAAGGAAATATCGCGTGATTAGAGAGATTATTGAACGTAAAGACATAGTGGTCTTAAATGTTCAAGGATTAGAACATAGCAGACCCACTTACAAATGCCTTATCTCTTAAGTTATTCGATAAACGTGTGGAGGAGATGAGACTGCGGTACTATCCAAATTGGCACAAAGCAAATGAGAGTTTGTTGGAATTGGTGCTTGGAGCGCCAATTTGAATAATGTATTGTATAATTTATTATTTATTAATAAAATAACTACATTTGAATTTCATACTTTATTAATGGTATTGTCATTATGCGTATTAGATTGATGTATAAATATGCTAAGAATGACATCTACCTTAGAATAGTCATGTAGTAATACTGGATACTAGGTGGTCCGATATTGGGATAAGTATTACTATTATAAAATATTCTCTAAGTAAATATTTCTAGTCGTTGGTTTTGGAATACGGTCGAATTCCTATAACCTAGAAGACTAGCACATGTCGTATATTGGAATTGGAGTTCCAATGGTTTAACCCGATGTACCATGAGTTTTGGAAGCTCGTAAAGACGTGTGGGTATTGGTTGGACCGAATACTGAATGATTCACAGGTGATTCCTAATAGTTGGAAGTACACACCACTGTCAATAGGAATCTCCCCGAGTCGAGTAGCATATATGATCCTTTGACTATATGATAACATTGATTTTGTGTGAGATCCTTCATACTTTGATGCCATGTATGTCGAAAACCTTTCATGGTCTGACCTCTAGATGTTTGTTAGGTGTGAGCTGATGCACTCATTAATCAAGTGCGTATCAAGATAGGATTCGTCGGCCCGTATATGTATCATAAGGGGTTTAGGTATCAATATGAGTTAGTCATGATTCTTAAGACTTTGTATACGGCCGATTACCTAGGGTGGATCGCATCAGTTATAAAGAATCGTTGACATGTCGAAATGAGATGTGTGTTAGGGTTGGTGCTCTGAGCGCCAATCCATATCGTATTTATGTCTGATTCATGAATACGAGCAATACATTTTTCCATGATATTACTATTTTAAATGGTAGCACATCTGGTCTTTTATATACGTATTCGATCTAATTTCGATTAGATTAATTAGATTGAAACTAAATCTGATTTAATGATCTTTATATATATTAGACAAAGACCCCATAATTTACAACGTAGTGCACAGTTACAACATAGTTTGTAATTGACATTGTGAAGTGTCACTATAAGTTGTATATCCTCAAATTAAGTTCATGGTCAATATTTACTGACACGGGTCGGTTAGTAAAATCCGCTGAGACCAGTACATGTCGTATATCGGACTTGGTCCGATGGTTTATCCCAATGAACCATGAGTCTTGGGAGACTCATATAGACATGTAGGTGTTTATTTGATAAACACTGAATGACTCACCGAAGATATCCTAATAGATGGTACACCAACGTCAATAGGAATCTTATCGGGTTGAGTAGCATAGTGATTCTTTGACTTGAGATACCACCGTGGATATCTGAGTTATCCTCCACACTTAGATGGCAGTCACGTCATCAATCTATTTAGATCAGACCTCCACCAGTTCGTTGGGTGTGGACTCATGCTTATGATATCCTATGAGTATCAAGAAATGATCTGTCAGTTCTGTGTACAGAGCATAGGTAGTCCATCATGTGATTAGCAATTTGTTAAATCTATGGCCATAGTATACTCCGGTAGTCCATCATGTGTGCGAAGGGATTATCGTATGCAATGACCTCGACTTGTATGATTCAGCGAGTTTATCTGTGGTCGTCATAATTTACGGGTAGGTGAATTATGGACACGAAATTGGATTTCGTGACAGAAATGCCTGAATCTATAGAGTATTAATGAAATTTACTCGTAGAGTACTAGGGCAACTGTTATGAATAATACTGATTATTTATAACTCGTTTAATGGTTAAACGAAAAATACATGCAATCAGGACCTAACGGTCATTTCCGAATTTATGTGTGTTTGTATTTAATATTTGATATTATTAAATACACGTTAATTAAATATCAAATTGTGATATTTAATATATATCATTAATATATGTATTTGAGATATTTAATGTAAATATAATACATATATTTAAGATATTTATATTTATTATTTAATTATTTAAATGTTAAATAATTAAATTAATTAATATTACAAATATCTTAAGTAATGATTTTCACTTTATAATGGCTTCCTTCTATTGGTCCATTTGTTAGTTTACTTTATTAAAGGTAAATGATATCTTTTAATTTTGTAAACTTGGACAAATATAAATTAGACAAAAAAATTAAATAATTGTTATTTACTTTAATTATTGTGAAATTCGAAAATTGAAGGATGATATACAAAAAATTATTTTGTTTTCATTTTTTTAATTGAGACAAGTTCAGCAAAATTTTACAAAGTGAGTTGAGAGAAAATTGAAGAAAGATTGGAAAAATCAAAGCCAAAATTTGAAATTTTTGTAAGTTTCTTCTACATAGAAAATGTTTCTATTATTCTTAACTTCAAATTGTGTTGTTAAGTTTGTTTCTCTACTCTTTAAGTTTGTAATTAAATTTGTTGGAAGCTTGTTTGAGGATGTTAAGCATGTATGATTAATTTATAAGCTTATTAGTGTAATTAAGCTTAATAAATTAATTAGAAATTAAAGTTGCCATTCTAGAGTTAATTAGCCATTCATAATTAACCTAGAATTGTTCTTGATTAATTTCATGATGGTGAGACTTGATTGGTGTGGTAATTGGATGATTAAAGTGTTGAATTTTGTCAATTTAATGTAAATTGTCCAATTTGAGTAATTTGTGAAATTAGGGTTCTTAACCCATTCAAATTTTGGGGCTTTTCATATATATGATATAATTTGATGTATATTTGATGTATGTCAAATTTTGGATTGATTGGATTTGATCTTGATGTGTTTTGAACAAATTGGGCCAAATTGCAATTAATAAAAAATCTGGGCTGTTTTCGTAATTCTGGAAAAATCTGGGCAGTTTTGGAATTATGAAAAAGTTTCTGGTTTATGTTGCAAATTGTATAAATCATTTTGGGATTGATTTGGAATCAATTAAATATGTATTTGACAATTTAATGACCAAAATGATTAATTTGCAAAGTATAGGGGTCTTATGGTAATTAATGATAAATCTGATTATTCAGATAAAAATTCAGTTTTTATTTATTGAGTAATTAAAATAAATTGGTTTATTTTAATTGCCCAAGGAAAATATTTATCCGAAATTATTTCGGAGTGAAAATACGCGAAAACGACGTTACCGGGTAACGGCTGCCCAAACAGTGAACTGGGTACTGTTTGGGCAGCCCACGAAATGTCCAAATATTTTTGGGGCTGACCTGGGCAGTCCCCATAAGCATTGGTCGGTCGGTTCGGCCGAAAACGCATTTTATGCTATTTTACGTAAAAATATTTTCGCAAAAGTTTCGCGATGTTTCTATATTATTTATGTCATTATATGATATCGAATAAATATGTTTAGGTGAAATATGAATGAATTATTAATATTTGATATTGAATAATTTATTCGTAAGTTTAAAAAATTTTAAACTACGATTTCGCCCGAACAGCGCTTCTTCCTCTACGCCTCCATGATTTGACCCCAATAAAATGGTATGAGAGCGAGTCTGATCCTGAACACCCGATATGATTAGCCCTTTAAAATTCAATGTTTAATTTAATTATTACTTAATACATGCATATGTTTATTTAATTTGATTAAATAAAGTAAGAGCATCTTTTGTTGAAAAATCTCCGTTTAAATAAGGTTTTAATAAAGTGACTAGTATTAGAAATACTTGTTTCTTCGTCCGCCTTGTCAATACAGATGTAAATGTTTTCATGATGCTATGGCTGTAACGTGCCAAAGCTGTGCAGTTATGGTTGAAAGTAGTTCATTTGCGCCGGTAGAACTTATATGATAAGAGACAAATTCAAGTGAAAGTGAAAATCATGAACGTGCCAAAGCTGTCAGGACTACATTGGTAGCTTGAGTTTGTCATTGGCAAGTTTAACCTTGATACGCCTCCTTGTGAACGTGCCAAAGCTGTCATAATGAGAAACGATCAAGACTGAACCCATGAGTCACAGTGAGTGTGATTGACAATGAGTTGTCTACCTAATGAATATACGTAGACGAGAACGTGTCAAAGTTGTGAGTCAAAATATATTCATGGGGTCTACTTCCCATTATGGAATTCAATTTAATTATTGAATTCTCATTTCCGTTAGGGATTACAGTATTATATAAAGTAGTGGGAGGCACTGCTAGGTTAAAAATCCATAACCGATGTAGTGTGTAATATTATGAAAATTGTCGCTTATGTATTTTCCTTTTTCTATTTTTAGATAGAATTAAACTTTTATCCACTGCATGCATATTATATATGTTTTCTGACTTCAATTATGGTTGCAGATTTCTAGAATATGTTCTAGATTAGAATAGATAATGATATAATCATTCTAGACATAATAGTTTCTTATGCAGTAAAGATTGACATGAATTGGTTCATGTCTCGAGATTCTTCACTGGCATTAAGAAAACCCCATTAGGTATTTATTTATCTAATAATGACATTTCTTGGCTTTAGTGACATTCAGAGGTCACGTGTCAGACACTATTTATTTTTCGATTATTTGCAAATGTGGTAAATAATTTGAAAGTAAATAATAAAGCTAAAGAAAAAATATGCGTACAGTTGTGTATAGAAAATATTAATTTTCACAATACAACAACTGTAGATATTAGATATCAGATCTCCCGTCTAGTTATTTAAAATATTATTGAATGATTGTTTCGATATTTGATATCAGAACTTGCGACTATTTGATAGTTACTTGTTCTTTGTAAACATTTGTTACATATTTTGAATGACTAGCAGTGTCATTAACGAATAGATAAACATTAAGAAAAATATTCGGTTAAGTAAATAACTTAGAACACTATTTTATGACATTTTATCACTTAAGTATTGGATGTTTATACCATATGGTAAAGGATGGTCTGATATTAGATCACACCACATATCCTTATCAATTTAACGAATATTGTATTCGGGAAGATGACTAAATCTCATTTAACCAATAACTGTCATTGGACCAGAAAATATTAAATTGATATATTGGATGTATGTAATTTAATGAATTATGAATTACTTAAGGTAGTTTTCTTTACTTCGTAACTTAGTCAATGAACTGTCGTGACTTAGTTATGTGTTTATGATGAAACGCGGATAGAATATTTTGACTGGTTCAAAGATATTCGATCTGAAGTTTTGAAAATTGTATCTTTAAAATTCATCATGTGTCTTTGAATTGTTCAAAGATGTTTGATACGATCAAACATATGAATTTATGGCAATATGTTTTAAGGTTATTGAATTAATACGATTCTTACTCAATATAATTCTTTTATGATTCCATCTTGATGGAATTGGTAAGTGGGAATAATCGAATCTTATACATGATTTGATTCGTTTGATATTGAGAGTTACCGAATTAGTTTCAATACTTTTGGGGTTATGCTCCAGTAACACTAATTCATTATTTTAATTAATGTTCCATTAGTTTCTACAGTTACGTATATGATATGTATAAGTAGAAAATTCGAATCTTGAAATGTTTGAGATTTGAATCTATCTTTTGTATAATTGTTATATAATTGATATTACTTGCGCCTCGGAGGTACGATAGAAGTTTATCATTTATTTTATTTAATAGAATATTGTATTCTATTTGATAAAATATCTTTTCTACGATCTCGAGTAATAAAATTGTTTATTACCTAGTGTGTAACATTGGATGTTGACTATTGTAGAAAGTACTTGACTTATTGAAGTCAAATACGGTGATAAATTATAAATGGAACTACATAATTAATAAGATGAAAATAACCTTTTATTACTTCCATATAAGTGTTATAGGATGTCGGAATTATTCGCAAAGTATTTGATACTTAATGGTTCTGTTGTTTTCTTATCGAAGAAAATTATCCTATAACTTATAGTGGGAACGATATTTGATATCGATTCCGGAAATTAGCATTAGACCATAGATCTAAGATTGTTCATACCTTACTATGATCAAGTTTGGAACTTGATTGAGCTTTTATTATGAATCGTTCATAATATGTGCAAATGGTTTACGCAGCAAAAGCACAGTGAGCTTATTAAAGGTTTGACCTTTATAGTATGATAGTGAGAAAAGTTATACTCAGCAATCTATTGTAGATTCTGAGGAAAATTGTCTCTAGTCGCACTGATTGAGTAATTTAAGATTTGTTGGTTAATGGTGATATTAAATTGTACATTTTAACTAAAGAATACAAAGTGGCGTTTCTGAATGATTTCTTCAGATAAGAGATCCATTGTGATTTCTTAGTTTGAAGAGTTCATTTTGGAATGGCCCTAGAGTTTGTATTATGCCAAGATTACAATTTAGTATATAAGTTTATAGAGCCTATTGTAGACTCAGATGAGCTTTCTGGAAATTTATGTTTTCTAATTTTGAAATCATTCAGATTGTATGATTTTATCAAAGCATAGAGAATACATATGATAGAAGGGTTAATGGGAGCGTACAAATCTCTTTCTAGTATTTTACATCATAATGACATTGTCATTATTAATGTAATAATGAGATGTTTATGAGGTAAAAAGGTTTACTTCAGTCTTATTTTCTTCGTGAATGCAGTGGGAGTGGTCTCTATTATATTCGATATAAGGTTTTATAGATAATATAAAACTAAGAGACTGGAGAGATGCTCTCATTAGTCATGCATTAGATATGATCTAATAAAGGACACAGTGAGACTATATGTGTGACAGTTAGTAAAACTGTTTGACAGTTAGTGTGTCTAATGTATATAATATTAATCTTTCGTAAATGATGATTCCTTTGTCGAAAGAGAAATTGATTAGAATGTCTAGTCAATTTTATGCATCATAGGATGATGGCATAATGAATATTATATTAAGTACGATTAGAGATATCAATTTAATCGTAATTATTACTAGTTATTTTGATATCCACTAGACCATAAGATGGGTCTTGAAACATGTTCTTTATTATCTTTGAGAAATTAAGAACGAGTTTCTTATTAATGGAGAATAAATATGCAACCATTAGGGTCAGATTATTTTTGAGTCTAATTATGACGTTAGACAGTTTGCATCATAAAGAGTCAGAAAAGATGCAGTGGGAGTGTCACAGATGATTCCACAACATGAGTGGAATTAGTTGTAACTTATGAAGTATTGACTTATGAAGTTCCATAGTGACCTCGTAGATTAGAAGTTTGTTATTAGTATTGTATTTACGGTTGTCTACATAGTATTTTGGATTTGATCCGTAAATACTTGACAACTTAGTAGTTGAAGTACAATGTTGATATGGCATCTGAGTCATATTGATGTAGAACTTAGTTTCTACAAAAATATGAAAGATGCTTGCTAAGGAAAATGAGTGTGTTTGTTGGACAAACTCAATCTGTCATAGCGGGCTTACTTGTTGTTACCTACCTCTTGAGCGCTAGGTGAGTTCTTGAGGACCATGAGTATGTGATACACATTGGGATGTGTATATGATACAATGCAATGGCACTAGAGCAAGTGGGAGATATTGCAGAGCACCAATCCGGATCGTATTTATGTCTGATTCATGAATACGAGCAATACCTTTTTTTCCATGATATTACTAATTTAAATGGTATCACCTCTTGTCTTTTATATACGTATTCGATCTAATTTCGATTAGATTAATTAGATTGAAACTAAATCTGATTTAGTGATCTTTATATTTATTAGACAAAGACCATAGGATTTACAACGTAGTGCACAGTTACAACATAGTTTGTAATTGACATTGGGAAGTGTCACTATAAGTTGTATATCCTCAAATTAAGTTCCTGGTCAATATTTACTGACACGGGTCGGTTAGTAAAATCCTCTGAGACTAGTATATGTCGTATATTGGACTTGGTCCGATGGTTTATCCCAATGAACCATGAGTCTTGGGAGACTCGTATAGACGTGTAGGTGTTTATTTGATAAACACTGAACGATTCACCGAAGATTTCCTAATAGATGGTACACCAACGTCAATATGAATCTTCTCGGGTTGAGTAGCATAGTGATTCTTTGACTTGAGATACCACCGTGGATATATGAGTTATCCTCCACACTTAGATTGCAGTCACATCACCGATCTATTTAGATCAGACCTCCGCTTGTTCGTTAGGTGTGGACTCATGATTATGATATCTTGTGAGTATCAAGAAAGGATCTGTCAGTTATGTGTACAGAGAATATGTAGTTCATCATGTGATTAGCAATCTGTTAAATTTATGGCCATAATATACTTCGGAAGTGAGTTCCGAATGTTATTTAGAGATTGCTAATAGATACGTCGACGAGATTATTCATATAGAGATTTGACGTTTATATCTATATCTCTGGGATAATCAGGATACCTGTGATGGAGGGATTATACGTATGCAATGACATCGACCTGTATGATTCTGTGAGTTTATCTGTGGTCGTCATAATTTACGGGTGGGTGAATTATGGACACGAAATTGGATTTCATGACGGATATGTCTGTTTTTAGAGAGTCTCATTAATGAAATTTACTCGTAGAGGACTAAGGCAACTGTTTTGAATAATATTGATTATTTTGATGAGTGGTATTTATATCATTTATTCCCACTCATTTGACCTAATATTTCGTATAGTTTCTCGAGTTTTGTGAACGTTTTGATGTATTTTGTGTTATTTTGCAGATAAACAAAGTTTGGAAAGCATTGGAGGCAATTTGGGGCAAAAACGGACAAAAATGCGTCAACAGGGATATTTTGGTCTTTAGCGCGTCGCGACACCAAGCCTTCAGCGTCGCGACGTCTAAAATGCGCCGAACAATGCTAACGTGCGCCGGGTCCACAAATCAGAATCTGAGAAAAGTTTGACTTTGCTAAAATGCGACGTGCCACGTGTCACCATCACAGCCGATCTGCTAACATGCGTCGTGCCACGTGTCAGCATCCTACGGTGCCGACAGTCATCATCGCCACCTGTTCCACGTGTCATTCCATGTCATCAGCCACGTCAGCAAGTCAACAAGTCAACATTGCCACCTCACCGCCACGTCATCGTCAGCCAATCAGGAAGTGACACGTGTCGCAATTCTACGGTGCCGACAGTCTCTTTCCCACGTGTCGCCATGTCACCGCCACGTCAGCATCAATCATTGAGTATCTAATCCTTATCTGACACGTGGCGGATAAGAATCTCCTCGACCAATCAGAAGCCGCCACGTGTCATAATAATTGAAGCCCAACCACCGCGCCACGTGTCACCTTATCAGCTTATCCAGAATCTTCAAACCGGCGAACCAGAGCGTGCCACGTCGACAAAAGCCAGCGTAGCGACGCTGAGGGCCCTATCCGCGCCTATAAATTGAGCTCGAGATTTCAGAATTCAGTGCACCACTCTCTCTCTTCTATTCTATCTAAAGAGAGAGTTTCTCTCTCTAGATTCTTTAGTTTTTAGTTTTTTTTAGTTTTTTTAGTTTTTTAATTTTTAGTTTTGTAAATAATTTTAATTACGTTTTGTATTAATAGTAATTTAATTTTTACTTTTTACTTTTTACAGTTTTTACTATTTACCATGAGGAGGTAACTTCTCCAGCTAGGGTGAAAGGTAATTCTTTTACTGTTACTATTTAGATTAATCTCCCTTAAAAATAATATATTCACTATTTAAAATATTGACTTAAAAAGGATACCGCCAGATTGGTCGGTTGGTAATTCATTTTAATCTGATTTAAACCTGACTAATAAAGGATACCGCCAGATTGGTCGGTTGGTAATTTAATTTTGGTTCCGCCTTTATGGCTGGTTGGACTTAATTTGACTTAATCAGGTTACCTCCTATATGGTTGGTTGGAAAAAGAATCACAAGTCTATATATTATTTTATGGGAGATATCTAAATTAATAGTAGTAAAAGTAATTCATTTTACCTTAGCATTTTATTTTATTTTACTTTTCAGTTTTACTTTATGTCTTTTACTTTTCAGTATTTTATTTTATGTCTTTTACTTTTAAGTTGTTACTAGCTCTAATTATGTGTTAGTTATCTGGGGTTGTGATGAATTCTAATATCACCGGTTTATAAGGGGTTATTTTATAGTTTGGGTAATTTAAAAGTTTACTTATTAAGTCTTAAGCTTAATGCTTCTTGTTGTCTGATCACCAATAAGATTGATGTGGTAAATCTAAAATGAACTAGACATAGGGATTTTAGGTTTCAGCCTTAGACTTAATAGCCCACGATCTTCCTTGAGGATAGATAACCCTTTAAAAGATTTCCTTACAGGATAGGAATATATCTGTCGGGCGGGGGTAGCCATAATTGGAACTTAAACTTAATGAATCCAGATAATTTGGTTGACATAGACATATGGTTCAATTGGGTTAAATTGGGTATTTGTGTCTGACCATCGGAAGAGGCTTTTACATAATTTAGTGTTCCAGGTTAGTAAACTGATTTATTACACAAACATAAAATAACCACTTCATCTTTTAAAAGATATTAGAAGGATTCACAACCCTAGATCTTTGTGTCTTTTGTTATTTTCCTTAGTATTTTCTTTTGTCTTTTTATTTATTTATTTATTTTGCAAAACTACTTTCAACCAATCAAACAATCATTCTCTTCTTCATCTAATTAGATATTTGTAAATAAATAGTATCAATAATTAATAACAATAGTAGGAATTAAGTCCTCGTGGGATCGATATTTTTATACTACTTGAACGATACGTGCGCTTGCGTTATACGTGTGTGTTTACGCCGGTCAAGTTTTTGGCGCCGTTGCCGGGGACTTATATTTCTTGAGTTGTTAATTTTGAAGCTATCTAATTTACTTGTATCTAATTTTCTTTTATCTGTAATTTTTATCTTTTACTTTTGTTTTCAGGTGATTGAAAAATGGAACACTACTGGGAGATTGAGAAATTACGAACCTTACAAGAAGATACCCCCCACATCTGGGAGCAACAGTCCGGTTTTCCGATGCCTGTTGTCCAGCCCAATGATTATCACTGGATGCCAGAACCAAGCAATTCTACATTTGCTCAACAGAACGAAATGGGGAGATGTGTAATTTGTGATGGTAACCACTCGAGCGATCAATGTATATACCTTTCAGAGTGGCAGAATTATTGGAATCATTCAAGGTACGAAGAACCATCATATTATCCATCTTATCCACCATCCATCTACGATCTTTATCAACAAACAAAACCATCCGAGGAAGATCAGTTGATTCACACGCTCATATATTGGCTCGAAGAACGGGAAGCTCAATTAGATACACAAATTCAGAGACAATCAGAATTCTTTCAGAGGATGACAGATCAATTGAGACAATTAACAGAAAACCAGAACTACATACCTCAAGAACCAGTTTCGGATGACACTGATGAAGCCTTCGAGTACCAATCATTTCACAATGACACGTCAACAGAGGAGGAGGCTGAGCAGTATCAACAACCAGAGGTATCAGTTCAGGAACCCGAACCGGCAAAGTCTCAATTTGACTTTTATTATTCAGATTCTGACGAGGTTGAAGCTGATCTATTTGTACCAACTGCACCAACAACGGAGGATCAAACTTTCAATCCTCAAAATGAAGATCTTGGGGCATGCTTTACCATGATGTTTGATGAAGATCTACATGAGCCAACCATTCCAGTCATATCAGAGGATGAAAACCTAATGTCAGAAACATCATTACATCCTCAGGTTGACAATTTTGAAGCATGTATTTCACAGATGACAGATGAAGAGCTGAATACAAAAATTTTACAATACATCTGTGAAGAAAAGGTGGAGCAAGAAACAGAGCAAATGGAGGAGCAAATGTCTGACCTTAATAAAGATCCAGAGCATTCAGGAGAAACATCGCTGTTTTGGGGAGTACAAATCAAAGATATCGCCCAGAAGCTTGACAGAATGGAACTCCCATTCCAAGTCAAGCACCATATGAGACCTCCTGATTTTCTTTCTGTCTTTGCAGGAATCACTGGAACAACAAAGAGAAAAAGGTGGCACGAGCACTGCATGAGACAAAACCCTTTTTGCCACTTTACCGTTGGAAGATACCCTTCAAAAGCAACGCTCACGGGATTGTCTTTAATCGGACATCCAAAATGACATTGAAACCTCCTTGACATATGGATTTCAGTCACGTCTGGATGAAGACGATAAATTTAGCGCTAGCAGGGAAGCAACCTATGCAATTTGTTGTAATATTTATTTTCATATTTTGTGTGAACTTTTTAATTTTGTGTGTTATTTTTGTAGGGAAAGGCACAAACGAAGCATTTTAAGACAGAAGGAATTGTGTTTGGCAATCAGGAAGAAAAGAGCTAATTCATTAGCGATGGCTGAGTAAGGAATGAAATCTTGAGACACATCCTAATGAATTTATACTAAGCGAGTGGCGTATTGCGTACACAATTTCGTTGTCTTAATTATTGCTTTGATTCCCTTTTCTGTTGTAATTATCTTTATTTTCGTAGACATGATCCAGACTTTTTGACCTTTCACGATTTCTTTTGTTGTTTAGCTAACAATCGTCCTTTGGAAGATATTAGTGCTATTATTACTCACTCTTTTTCAGGTACTATAAATTCAGCCCGTCATTGCACTTTTGAAGGCATCTAAAGTTGAGAAAGAAATACATAAAAAATGGAAGCCACTTCAAGAAGACGAGTTGAAAACATATGTGTGTTTTGCGGTAGTAGTGTTGGTGTTAAGCCACAATACGTAGAAGCAGCACAGGAATTGGGTCGAGTCTTAGCTGCAAGGAATATGCACTTAATATATGGCGGAGGAAATCTTGGACTTATGGGGATCTTTTCAAAGGCAGTACAGGAAGGAGGCAGTCATGTTTTGGGAATCATCCCAAAACCCTTGGCAGAGGCAAATCTTATTGGATCATCAAACAGAGAGGAACTGATCGTGCCAGGTATGTCTGAACGACTGGTAGAAATAATTAACCGTGCTGATGCTTTTATCGCTTTGCCAGGTGGCTTGGGTATATTGGAGGAAATTTTTATAGTTCTATCTTGGGCGAACCTGAACATACACCAGAAACCGCTTGGACTGTTTAATGTTGATGGATTTTATGATTTTCTTTGTGTGTTTCTTGATGATGCCCGAAGAAATGGATTCGTGTCAAAACCTATGAAAGAACTCCTCTTCACTGCCAGAACTGCTCCGGATCTAATAGACCAACTCATAGCCTATGAACCACAAGTTGACCCTATCCTTTCAAAGATAAATTGGTCCGAGGACGATCGTGGTAAGAGGCGTCGGATTAATCTGGATCTTAACCTTTAATTTCCTGTAGATTTCAGCTAACCAGGTACGGCCTTCTTAACTCTCCTTTTACTGTTTAAGACATTGGGGACAATGTCTCATTTAGGTTTGGGGGAGGAAATTAGTTGATTAGTACCTTATTTTTAGTTTGTATGTTGTTTTTATTTTTAGTCCAAAATTTTTCGAAAAATACAAAAAAATTGAAAAATTTTCAAAAATTACAAAAACATTTTGTGTTTTTGTGTTTTTAATTTGACTAAAAAGGTGAAATTGGTAAGAGGTAGTTGAGTAAGGAGTTTCCACTCCTGAGACGTATCTCAAGCCTATTTTCGAAGCAAGTTAATTTTTGTTTATTTCATTTTGAATTATTTAATTTGTGAATTCTCCTTAAAACGGACTAAAATGAATCTTCATATGCTCAGTTGACATATATTATCAACATATATAGTAACATAAGGACATGAGCTAAATTGAAAAGTTTGTAATATTCAGTGCTCTAGTTTAATTGGAGGAAGCATCTCAAAAAAAGCAATGGAGTAAAAAAAAAAAAAAAAAAAACGTCTGAGATCCGAGTTATTAAGTCTGTAAGGGTGTTTTAACACCTAGTGCCTCTCTTGAAGAAGTGAAGAGGTTGTATCGATTGAAGGCCAACCCAAGAACGCACCATGGTTGGTACTACTTTTCTGCTTATGCTGATTCGTCAAACATTGTCGGCAGACTCCCCGACTCAAAAAAAAACTTCAAAGATTTATGGTTCTGGGCCACAGGAGATTGGGGACGGGTCCTGAGATCATACGAAGAGGAGGTTTCGGTCCCGGATATCTTTAGAGCGGGAGGTTAGGAATCTAACCATTAGTGTTCATGCTCTTGATTTTATGATAGGATTTTAACTTCTTTGACTCTTCCCAGCTTGTTGGAAGGACGCTCCAAAGGTCTCCCATCAGGTCCGGGCGCGGGTGCGCTGGGCTCGGCGATATGCCAACCATTGGAAGCAATTGGTTAACAATGTGGCCTTTGTCGAGTCAGGCCTGATTCGGACTGCTCCTCCGAAGGTCCCGGGGCGGATAGGTAGATTCTTACTAACCTTCTGACTAATCCCTTTGTATGCTTAGCATGATAATGATTTGAAATTATTTAGATTCTGGACTGACCACTTCTCTGCCCTTTGCCTTTTGCAGGAATGTCGAAGAGGCCGAAATACCTTGACCAGCTGGCTGGCGCAACAAAGAAAACCGGCCAGGTTGGGGCCGGGCCATCTCGGAAATGGCCAGCGACTGCTGAGGCCAGAAAAGTGACTGAAGAGGCAGCCTCATCAGCTACCCAAAGCTTATCTCCCCCTTCCAGGGCATCGCCAACAGTCTCTGCCCGACCCGCCAGCCCATCAAAACCGACCAGAAAAATGAGGCGTCCGTTCGGGGCAGAGGAAGCCGAGCTGACTCGGGAGGTGGAGGAGGAACGGGTCCTGAGCAAGAGGTAGCCTGTTCGAAAAGAGAAGAAAGTGCCGGAGGGTTCCTCCAAAAAACAGAAAGGCGTCGTGATTCTTGGCGTAGAAGACTTTGGTCAAGACATCAGGGAGGCCACTTCTCACATGGTGCCGGCAATCAATGAACTGGCCGAAGCGGTCCCTCCGGCAAAGATTCCGAGATATGAAGATCTCTCTCCCGAGGATGTAGTTACATTGTTATTCTCTCAGATGGCCAAGGTAGCCACATTTCCCTTATTCCCGCTGTGAGTTCATGACTTAGTTAGATTTTCTGATTTTCTGTTTCTTCTCGGCAGGCGACCTATCTGGCGGCCAAGAACAAGGATCTCCTCCTAAGTCTTTTATCCGAGGGTGGCCAAGCCCAGAGGCTCCAGAACCGACTTACTGAAATGAGGCCGAGCTGGCCCGTAAAGAATAAAACATAAAAAATCTGGAGATGGCTGCCCTTGAGGCTCATACCACAAATAAAGCTCTCAGGGCTGCCGTCTCTCTAGAGAGGAAAAATGATGATGCTGCCAAGAAGTAGACCCGGCCAAGGTTCTGGTTCGGAACCGGAACCGAATCGGAATGGGACCGGTTCGGTTGGGGTTCCACCCCAACTCGAACCAGTCCGAACCGGTGGAACCATACGGTTCCACCGGTTCGGACGGTTCCAACCGGAACCGAACGGTTCCTGTTAGAACCGTAGGGTTCCAACAGGAACCCTACGCCCCCAACGGCTACTAGCCGTTGGGGGCAGGGAGCCGTTTGGCTCCCTGCCCAGGTTCCGGTTCCAACCGGTTCGGTTCCGGTTCCGAAACCGAACTGGAATGAGACCGATTCGGTTGGGGTTCCACCCCAACTCGAATCGGTCCGAACCGGTGGAATCGTACGGTTCCACCGGTTCGGACGGTTCCAACCGGAACCGAACGGTTCCGTTGGAACCGTAGGGTTCCAACAGGAACCCTACGCCCCCAACGGCTAGTAGCCGTTGGGGGGGCAGGGAGCCGTTTGGCTCCCTGCCCAAATAAAAATAAATAAATAAAAATAAATTATATTTATTATATAAAATATAAATTACTAATGTACTCCTAATAACGGTAATAAAACGGTTATATTTAGGTGCATTTTTTGTATCAAAAAAATTCTAAAATTCTATAAATAGGATTCATTTTTCATAATTTCATCACACCAAATTCTCAACTCTCTCATTTTCTATAAATCTCTTATTCTCAATCTTACTTCAATACTATTCTCTTATAATCTTATATTCTTATTCTCAATCTCAATTCATTTAGTTGTTAATTTGTTATCATTCGCATCGCAATTATTCAATTTTCTTATTTTTCTTCCTAATTCCTCAAACAAAAAATGGCAAGCTCATCTGAGAACATTATGTCAAATATGCCAACCCAAGAGAGCGGCCCTAGTGTCAGTGCACAATCACGGAGAAGAGAAGTTAAGGCTCGGTCCTCGGATATTTTCAAAATTCATTTTACTTTGGAACGCCTAGAAGATGGTTCACAACGAGCAATTTGCAACTATTATGGGGTTATCTATAAATTTTCTTGTGGATACGGCAATATGATCAAGCACATGGAGAAACATCATCCGGTTGAATTTGGCATTGATAAGACGCTTACTCAAATGGCCAGGTACACATCATCTAGTAGAGGTACGAGTAGTGTAGATTTATTTAAATATTCTGATGCAAAAAATAGAGAAGAATTTGCGAAATTAACATGTATGGCACATCTTTCTTTAAGCTTTGGTGAAAAACTTCATTTTACTAATTACGTGTATAGTGCTTTAAACCCTGCTGCATGTAGAATGACTCGAAACACAACAAAACGTCATATTTTCAAATTATATAAAGATGGTAAAATTATTTTAAATGAAATATTTAAAGAGATGAAAGGTCGTATTTCTATATGTTCTGATATTTGGAGTGACCATTGGCAAACACACTCATACATGGGTGTGACTTGTCATTGGATTGATGCATCATTTACCATGCAAAAAAGACTTATTGCATTTAGAGTTTTTGATGACCCACATACTGCACATAATATTTATAGAATGATGAAGGTAATTTTTGATGAATATGGTTTAGTAGAAAAAATTTTAACAATTGGATTTGATAATGCATCTGCAAATACTGCATCCATTCATGATTTATAATCCTTATGTGAACCAAATTTAGGGGGTCGATTTTTTCATATTCGTTGTACATGTCATGTCCTTAACATATGTGTGCAAGACGGACTAAAATTATTATCACCTTTCCTTGATCCAATTAAAACGGCACTTAACTGTATTTGGTCATATTCTCAAGTTATGAGAGAATGGACCAAGTTTTTTAAAATAAATGGTATTAAACCGATTAAATTTTCAAGAGATGTTCCAACACGTTGGAATTCTACTTATTTTCTTTTATGTCAAGCATTTCAATACAAAGATGCATTATGTAGTTTTTTTTCTCAACATCTTCAAAATATCACACTTTATCCTAGTCAATGGGATATTTGTGAAAAAAATTTAGATATTTTAAGAGTTTTTAATGATGCTACTTTAGTTTTTAGCGGTGTTTATTATCCTACGGCACATTTATTTCTTCTTGAGAGTTTGAATATTGTTGGCACTCTCGATGAACATGTTGACAGTGACGACCCTAATGATATTGTTTTGCTCTAAGCCATACTGCTATGAAGGTAAAATGGTTGAATTATTCTAGAGAAATTCTTTTACTTTATCTTATTGCTGCTGTTTTTTATCCTAGATTTAAATTAGAAGGTTTGAATGGTGGTTTACAAGTTTACTATGGTTATTTAGGAATATTAGATGATGTTGATATTACGAGCATAATGACGAAATTAAGAAGTGATTTAATTATTTTATTTAATGATTATATTGTAAGATATAACTTAGGAACATTAGGTCAATCTAGTAGTAGCGAACCGGTAATTCAAACAAGACTTAGCGCAGGGAATCGTTGGTTATTGCAACGAAATAAAAAATCTAGGGATACGACAACAACTAATAACCCTGAATTAGATAATTATTTATCTACAAATTTTGAGTTTTCTAATGAAAATTTATGCAGTAAAAATTTTAAAATCCTTGAATGGTGGAACCGGCATCAAAATATATATCATGTTTTATCTATTATTGCTAAAGAGATCTTGGCAGCACCTATTTCCACCATTGCGGTTGAGCAAGCCTTCAGCTTGGGAGGTAATATATTGGAAGCTAGGCGATCTTCATTACATCCAAGCACTCTAGAAGCAACAGCTTGTGTGGATGATTGGACTCGAGCTGATCTGAGACAACAAGAAGATGCCCCCGATGATTTTGAAGATTTGTTCGATAATGCTTCTACAACAAGTGCAAGCGGAACCGGAGCCGAAGGATCAACTGATAATGATGATTGATAATTGTAAAATTATAATTTACAAAGGGGATATGTCTAAAACTTGTAATGGAACTACGTGAGCTTTGATTCCTCTCACCCTTGGAGGATACGTAGGCAACTTAAATTTTTAAAAATTTAAGCTCAGGCTCTTCAATGTAATACATTTTTTTTATTTATAAAATTCATTTCATTTATTTTTATTAATTTTCAAAAAAAAAAATCTTTGAACCGAACCGTTCGGTTCAGTGTTTCGGTTCCACTTAAGTGTGGAACCGGAATCGAACCGGATTTAACCGGTTCGGTTCAGTGTTTCGGTTCTAAACTTGTGGAACCGGAAACCAGCCGGTTCGGTTCGGTTCCGAACCGGAACCGAACCGCCGGCTGGGTCTACCAAGAAGGACTTGGAGGCTGCCCAGGCCGACAACAGGATCCTACAGGTGGAGGTGTGCAGCGTTGAGTCCAAGCTAAGGGCCAAAGATGAAGAGCTGGTACGGGCCCGGGACGAGCTTATGAGGAAGGAGGCCGAGTTGGAGGTTGAGAGGGATGCAATCAGACTTGAGGGGGTCGGGGACTGCGCCGAGATCATCCTGATGATACTGCACAACCTGGATATGGGGCCTATCCACGCGGCCATCCGCTTCTGCAAAGGGGAAATTTCACAGGAGGAGTTTCAAAGATGGTTACCCTTTTCTCCCGAAGAGGTGATGGATCTCGAACCCATTTCGATTGCCCCGACACCCCCAGTTCCTGAAGAGGACCGGCCTGAGGCTCTTGCTCCTGAAGAGAACCGATTTGAGGTTCCTGCTCCGGCCCCCGAACCTGTAATTGTCGGGGCCTCCCAGGCCATCAATGTGGAAGCCACGGTCCCTCCTCCCGAGGTCGAACCAATCCATCTGCCGTCAGAGCATGCCGAGGAAGGATAATTGCCCCTGCGCGGGCCAATTTGTAAGGGGTAACCCGAACGGGGCCCCGTGTAACTCTGAAAAATTTTTATTCTCTTTGTAATAACTTTTCACAAGTATATTTTATATATGTGTTTATTCCATTTTTTGTATTTCATACTTGCTCTGAATGCTTCCCTGCAAACAATCACTCGTGGCCCAGCCGACCCGAGCCGAGAATATGATCTTGTGGTGAGACGAAACCCGCCTCCGAGCTGAGTGAAACACTTGGCACTGGGGGGAAATGTTACGTCCCCAGTCCAACAAGACAGACTCAGTGGGACGTAACCCGATCCTGAGCTGAGAGAAACATTTGGCACTGGGGGAAATGTTACATCCTCAGTCCAAAAGATAGACTCAGTGGGATGTAGCCCGACCCCGAGCTTAGAGAAATATTTGGCACTGGGGGAAACGTTACGTCCCCAGTCCAAAAGACAGACTCGGTGGGACGTAACCCGACCCCGAACTGAGAGAAATACTTGGTACTGGGGGAAATGTTACTTCCTCAGTCCAAAAGACAGACTCGGTGGGACGTAACCCGACCCCGAGCTGAGAGAAACAAAAATGGCCTCGACGGAGCGAATCCAGCCCCGAGCCGAATAACAAGTGGCCTCGGCGGAACGAATCCAGCCCCGAGTCGATTACTCAAGCACTGGCCTCGACGGAACGAATCCAGCCCCGAGCCGAATAACCAAGTGGCATCGGCGGAACGAATCCAGCCCCGAGCCGAATAACCAAGTGGCCTCGGCGGAACGAATCCAGCCCCGAGCCGAATAACTAAGTGGCCTCGGTGGAACGAGTACAACCCCGAGCCGATTAATCAAGAGGCCTCAACGGAACGAATCCAGCCCCGAGCCGACTAATCCTTGGGACTTATTCAGAAGGGAAGTGAATCAACCTTTGAAGCCCTATCGGATTTGGCATGGGCGTCCCCTTGCCAGACCAGCGAAAAAACAAAAACAAAACTTTTAGAAAATAAAATCAAAAAATGAGGGTGACTTAACACTTATCCCAAAGCAACAGCACGGATGCCTCAAGACAGCGTCCCGTCCGAGGTCTCCAAAACACAATTCTGAATCTTTCAATTCAGAGTCCCGGCGAACCAGGATTCGGATCAAAGAGCGTTTAGGATGGTAAGGGCACATTCCTCTATACGTCAGGTCGCTATGGAGCCTGCATTTTGTTCGAGGGCTCCTCCTTACAATGCTGGAGCAAGTTTACGCCACGAGGGTGTAATCCTTCATCGTGCTATGCTTCTCACGGATCCGAATGACCAAATAGGTAGGGATCAAAAGAGTGTCTGAAACATTAAGGGTGTGCTCCTCCTTATGCTCGGTAACACTGGAGCAAGCAAACGTCACGAGGGCATAATCCCTCATCGTGCTATGCTTCTCACGGATCCGAATGGCCGAATAGGTATGGATCAAAGAGTGTCTGAAACATTAAGGGTATTCTCCTCCTTATGTTCGGTAACACTGGAGCAAGCAAACCCCACGAGGGTATAATCCATCCTCGTGCTATGCTTCTCACGGATCCAAATGGCCGAATAGGTAGGGATCAAAAGAGTGTTCGAAACATTAAGGGTATGCTCCACCTTATGTCGGTAACACTGGAGCAAGCAAACGCCACGAGGGTATAATCCACCCTCGTGCTATGCTTCTCATGGATCCAAATGGTCGAATAGGTAAGGATCAAAGAGTGTCTGAAACATTAAGGGTATGCTCCTCCTTATGTTCGGTAACACTGGAGCAAGTAAACGCCACGAGGGTATCATCACTCCTCGTGTTATGCTTCTCACGGATCCAAATGGCCGAATAGGTAGGGATCAAAGAGTGTCTGAAACATTAATGGTATGCTCCTCCTTATGTTCGGTAACACTGGAGCAAGCAAACGCCACGAGGGTATCATCTCTCCTCGTGCTATGCTTCTCACGGATCTAAATGGCTGAATAGGTAGGGATCAAAGAGTGTCCGAAACATTAAGGGTATGATCATCCTTATGTTCGGTAACACTAGAGCAAGCAAACGCCACGAGGGTATCATCCATCCTCGTGCTATGCTTCTCACGGATCCAAATGGCCGAATAGGTAGGGATCAAAAAGTGTCTGAAACATTAAGGGTATGCTCCTCCTTATGTTCGGTAACACTGGAGCAAACAAACGCCACGACGGTATAATCCATCCTCGTGCTATGCTTCTCACGGATCCGCTGGTCAGACAAAACATGTGGGAACACACTCCCTGCAGCCTTATTTCCCCAGCTGGCCAGACAGGCCATCTTACGGGGGCACTCCCTCCCCGCGAACATTATTGGCACTGACCGACCACCTTGTATTTTCGAGGCCCGTTCTGTTTCTAATACTTCCAACCCCTGAGCCCGACTATAGTTTTTTCTTGACCGGTTAGAGTCCCCGGCCAGTGTTTTCCCCCCTGCGATGATATTCACATGTCGGCAATGTGCTCTCTGTCTGGCCATCATAACTTCATGGTCAATATAATTATTCAAGTACCCATTCCGTGCCAAGTCTTCCATTTGCTCCGGCAAGTCTTTGCGTCCATTCGTCGTGTGTCCCCTCAGATTATGATGCATGCAATAGGATTTATTATTCCTCATGTCTGGCGGGAATCTCCTGAAGTCAGGTTCTATCAATAGACCTCTTCCCTGGATTTCCATGATGATTTGCCCCAGTGGTTTATTCAAAGGAATGTATGCCTCTTCCCCGGCCACATGGTTCACCTGGGTTGAGATTCTCTTTTCCTGGTCATCCCGAGGTACCGGCTTGAATTCCTTTCACCTCGGGGGTGGTTTTTTTGAACCCCATGTCTGGCCTGTGAGGAGCTACTGCCCTCGTCGTCCTCTCCCTGATAGTTGTCCCCTTCTGGGTGATTCTCTCCTCATCTTCCAACAAAACAAATTTTCGGGCTGTTTCCAGAGTGGTGGCATAATCCGGTGTACCCTGGATCCTCAAGTGAGTCCACAGCTTTCCGATCTTTAAGGCTCCCTTCAAACTCTCCAAGGCCTCGGGCGACTCATATCCTCCGACCTCGATCATGTTGGACAATTATGACCCATAACGTCACTATTTGTACAGATCATAGTGTTGTTGTACAAATTAACTATGTGACAAAGGAGATTGCACTCTTATCATTTATGATTAGATCACCTAGATATATAAATGATAGGAGGTCCCTATGATTTGTTCCTGGACGGAGAATGATATGAGACAGTATCAGTCCACGAAGGATAAATCATTAAATATCCCTAGTCAGAGTATTATCGAGATTGGACATCGATAAATACGTAAAAGACTAGTATTACACTTGTGCGCGTTGTGAGGGCACAACGGCATAGTTCTCATATATTTGGGTATAGGATACTCATGCAAGTGTAATAGGAGGTTGTGTTTTACCGATGGTACGGGAAGGAAACAGCTTCGCTCTGGATAGACCCCCTCGGAATTCCATTGGTAGTATGACTATGTGTCTATGGAAGTCCGAAATCAGGGTAGGTGTATTTGGTCTTAACCTGAGACTTGCACCTCTAATACTTGTGACAATCAATATACTTTGGTTGCGGTCGTCCAGGGCTTTAATATGTTCTGTGTACGCCTATGCTGGGTATATTGAGAATCGTAGTGTGTTGGGTGTGATGTCAAGACGGAAGTATCACTCCAGTCATATAGAGATGATGGTCACGTAGGATACGGTACTAGTACTCTTAAGTACTACAGTCATCGGGATAAAATGACAAGGTCAGGTTTATAAAGAGAGATAACGATTAATTTGGAATTAATCGATTAAATAATATATTCGATATATTATACGAAATTGGATTTCGACGCGGAATTAAAATTAGATTTTAATTCGGGCGAACGAATTAATTTAGAATTAATTCGTTAGCGACGTGAATAGTGATTTCGCTAGGCGTAATCATTTAATTACGACGCAATGGAAAATTTATTAATTTGGAATTAGCGAACCCGAGCCCGAGATTATTTGTGAGCGCATTCGCATTTCGAATTCGAGTACGGCACGCAAGTCAAATCAAGCGTCAAATCGCTAGTCGCATCAAGCGTCAAATCATTAGTCACTTTGAGTGATGTGACTTGACAACTTGATTGATAGATGTGACTTGATGGGAGTTGTTGAAAAGCTTTTTGAAAGCTTGAAAGACATATAATGTTATTATATTCTTGGAGCCAAATTTTTGTGTTGACTTTTTGAAAGCTTTACACAAATATTTTGGTATATGTTTTAATTGGTTTTTGAAATCATTTTAACCTAACACTCTCTTCATTCTCTCCTCTCTACACACACGCCCTTGGGGCTGTTTTTCTCTCTTCTGTAGTAGCTCACTGCCGTGAGCTAGGGAAGCAAGAGTGATTGGTTTTGTGGCAAAAATCAAGAGAGCTAGCACTCCGAGAGACATGCGAATGTGATAGGGAAGTCCACCCATGAGCCGGGAATCGTTTGACGAAGCTTGGAGCTTGACGAAGAACCTCCAATGGATGCCAAACCAGTGAGTTGTGACAGTCACTTCCGTGAGCTGTCCAATGAGCATAATTCAGTTTTTTTCGTCAAAGCGTCGCTCAACCGATCGATGTGAGTGTTCCGCAACTTCGTTGATTTGTATTCGCACTTGTTTCATGCTTGTTTATGATCTTGGGACCTTAGCAAACACCAACAATGGTATCAGAGCAAGGTTGAGCATGAAATTGATTTAGGGCTTAAAATTTAGGCAAAATTAATTTTGAGCATGTATAATGAAATTGGATGAATCAGTATGCTTAAATGTATTTTAATTGATGATTGATTGGATCAATTTGATGAAATGTTATTTGGAACAAATTTCCCCAAATTTTTTTATGTTGGCCGAATGGTTGGAAGCCCTAAAAGTCTTAGAATTTTGATTTTTGATTCATTAGATGAGTTAGAAATCAAATGGGAATGTTGATTTAATGTTTAATTTGATTCAATTGGATTGGATTTGAAATTGGATATAAAATCCCTCCAATGCCGAGACTTTGAGCATGTATTTTGGTTTGATTTTTGATGAAATATGTTGGAAATGTTTTTTTGTAAAAGAGCATGATTGATTGTGTAAATTAATGTTTTAGAAATATTAATTTGAGTGATTAATTATGTAATACACTTTAGTTTAATTAAATGTGAAATTGGATTTTGTAATTTAATTAAATTGGGCCTAATTTTGGAAATTAGACTTTGAATGTTGTTATTGGGATTATTGGGCTTGGTTGTACTAAGTTAGGTTTAGACCAAATGGATTGGATCCAAGTGGGCCCAAAACCGCATCCATAAAGCCCAAATGCGACTAATGGACCTTTAAAGTTTAATTGGGCCTAATGGGCTAAAATTGATTTCTAGGCTTATGGGGTAATTCCGGATTGGATTTTGGTTATTTGGTTTGACCCGAGTTGACCAAAAGTCCACGCCTTAAGAAATTAATTAAAATCCCATTGGACATTAATTGAATTGACGTTGGACGTTAATCAGGCTTTGAGACCCGTAACGATTAAATTTGGAATTTAAGTCATAAAAGGTTTATAATTAAAGTGTATTATTTAATTTGGAATTAAATAGTGAATTAGAATTGAATGCATATTAAATTGGATTTAATGATGTAGTTTAATTTAATTCGAGAATTCGTACTTTGAGTACTTATTCACAAAACGAGTTTGAATCGAGCAAAATCAAATCGTTGTTTGAACATTGAATGATCACTAATTATCAGATTAATTAATTTGATTAGATTGATTGATAACATGCTTGTGTGAATACATGGTTGCGATGCATGAATAATGTATATCGGATGGATATTAGATGGGTGGGGCAATTTTAGAAATTGTTGTAATAAATTTGATTTATTAATTGGACCTGCATGTCCAGCCTTATCACCTCCATATTTTTTGTATTCTCTTCTCACATATTCCCCTCAATATAAATGAGGTTTCTTTAGAAGTGTAGTGTAACGGGTAGAAGTAATACATGTGCTAGCGGGAGAGAGAAAGTGAGAGATTTCATTTAGGATCAATGTGTAAAGTATCCATCCGCATATCAATATTATTTTATCATATGCGCTTTATTATGTGTTTAGAATGCATGTTTAAGGGTGTATGATGATGAGACCTTAACAAAGATAATAAATTGGTTGCCAATTTGCACGCGAAAAACCCTCACAAATATTAAGCTTTTTTCCTTCCATTGAGTGATTCTCACTCAAGATCCGAGACTGGCATTGGCTTGTTGGCCAAAGTCAAGGCCTTTGTCCGTCGAGGATGTGTTTGAATCACGAGAGCTTTGTTCCATATTGGTGTCTTGTCCAAGTTGTGGTTTGTTGGCCAAAGTCAAGACCACTTCTTGTCCATCGACATTGATTACGAAGCTTTCCATAGTCAATGGGTCGCGCTTAACTGGGATCACTAAGTTTGTTGTGTCAAAGCCAAGGCTTAGTTGATTCAGAGGAAAATAGTTAGGTAATACATTGGATGTATTGGCATATATAAGATATATGTTTCGGACTTGGATGTCCCCCTACCGGATATAGGAATTGGATTGGATCCAATCGATCTTAGAGATCTACCTAGTTAATTATCATACAATTTGTTGGCCAAAGTCAAGATTGTGTGATATTTAACGAGATCCTAGCCCGCTAGGAAACACGGTTTCCCGAGTACTCGACAAAGGGTTAGAGGCTCGCCGAAAAATAGTGGGAGGCAAGAATTGAATTTGCAATATTCGTTTAATTACTTGTCATACACGCTCAAACAAATATCATTCGTCAAATAAATTAAATGTTAGTTGGACTAATATTTAAACGTTGTTTAATAATAGTTGGACTATATTCAAACTAATTCATTTATAGTTGATTATATAATTAGATTATAGTAATCAATGTATTTGATTTAATTAAAAGTATAGTTGATTATATAGTTGGACTATAGTAATCATTATATATAATAGTACATAAATCGTTGATTAAATAGTTGGACTATTAAAATCAAGATTAAATTGAAAGATTGACATTTAAAACATAATCCTAGGGAAAATGTATTTAAATGGTTTAATTTTCAAATTGGGAATAAATTTCAGGATGGTCCTGGAAAATAATAAGTTACTTTATTTGATAAAATAACATATTATGCCTAAGCCCAGAGTTAAGAAAATAGTAGAGCATAATCTTTGGAAGATTTATGTGATGATAACTTTAGTGCTTAATTCATTTAGCTTGTCGCAGTAGACTCCTTAATTTCTTAATCAGAACTAAGGATTAGATCCTTAAAGTATGATACTGAAATTGAAGAATCTTCATAAATCTATACTTAGATTTTAGAAGTACTAAATTGCAATAAATAACTCTTGGAGAGTTAATGACTATGCTCAATGAGACAAAGTCAAAATTTGCAATAAGGCAAGTAGCGCAAGGCGCACCTTACTTCGATATTCTAGAAGGCCAAGGCTTGGCCAAAGGCTTCTGGAATGTGGAAAATGGGCAAAGGCAAAATCATTATAGTCTTCTGGGAAGATAAAGGACATATCCCAAAATGTCTGCCTAAATTGTGGCAAACGGGATCGCGGAAGCGTGACTGCCATTTGGACAAAGCATACATGAAGGAATTGAAGACGGAGCAAGGCTCTAACTTCAAATATGTTTGTCATAAATATGTTCATGACTAGTATTGAAATTATATTTTAAATACTTAGTGTGATACATAAATATATGTATTGATGTTCATAATCTGTTTTGAACAGGATACTGACTTCAATCGAGATTAATCTGCGAATTGGAAACGGGACGAAAGACGATGTTTTAACCGTAGATACCTAATTTAGGAACTACCTTCGGGTATGTACTTAAATTAGAAACTGTTATAATGTAACTAGTTTGACTAGAAACATTATCTCTATATCAGTGTTTAACCCGCTGCGGGTGAACCTTTATATTCTAGAACACTAAAGTGTTTTATTATATAAAGATGATATTGAGATAAACACATTAGATGTGAATAACAGCATTTATATTTTGAATATAAATAAATTTCAAGTATAAAACATGACAAACAATAACTCAAACTGATTTGATCAGAAGAAACTAATTGTGGCATTTTTGTCTGGGACATAATTAAACAAGACTCGTATATCCACAATTTTGAAGAGTGGGTACTCGGACTAATTTGATTCTATTCAAATAAAGTCTACAAATCTAGTTTATTGGGCAATGTGCCTATAACACTATTTACTTGGTAAAAGTGTAAATGCCACCGATCCGTTAGCCCTATTTCATAGTGAAGTAGGTGGGCCCATGTCTAGCTAGGCTAGATATGGATATGAATATTTCGTGACCTTTACGGATGTGGCATCGCGTTATGGTTATGTATTTCTTTTGAAGAACACAAATCGGAAACTTTTATAGTTTCGACACGAAATAGACGTACAGATCGGCTAAAGTATTAAACCGTCACGGTAAGACCGTAATGAAAAATACTTAAGCAATAAGTTTCTAATATACTTGAAAGAGTAAAGTATTCTTTCAAATGAGGACTCCTCCCGGAACACGTCATCCTGACGGTGTGACCGAATTGAGTAACCGAATTTTGTTGGACATGATAAGGTTAATCATGAGTCGCTCTGAGCTACTATTTCCTTCAACGGATAAGCTTTAAACAGTGCAAGAACTTATTTAGAATAAGGTTCCATAAAATCTGTTTGACAGATATCATATTAGATATGAACAGGAAAGAAACCAGGTTTCTCATTCCTGATAATTTGGGAATGTTGGGCACATGTTTGGATGATACCAAACTAAAACCCAAATTGGATAAGTGCCAAATTGTAGGTTATCCTAGGGATACCAAAGTATTGTACTTATACAACTCACAAGAGAACAATGTAATTGTTGCTCGCCATGTGGTTTTCCTTTGAGGAATACCGATATGCAGTGGTAAGTGGGAGGATAGTGAAACTCGATGAAAAATCGGAGTAATACTATTCCAGGCACCGATTCCTTAATGGAACACAAATAGTTCATCAAGGATGAAACTATACCAATAATCTTCGAATACACAAGAACCGCGTAAGTCGGAGAGAGTCGGAAAACAACCTGGGGTATGGGTTTCTGATCTCACCTCGTTAAGATGTCAATCTTATTGAGGAATACGAACTGACTACGTATGAGGAAGTGATACAAGGTATCGACTCTCTATTATGACATAGTGTCATAAGTCCGAAATGGATTCCATGTATATCAACAAGTTTGGATACTAGTTGATGTACCACAAGGCATTGTGCCTATTGGTACTATATAACTCTTCAAGGAAGACATACATGGAAGGCAACATACCAACGTATAAATCTAGGCTTTTAGCGGAAAGGTATCGTTATCAATATTTTGTTGATTACGATTCAACCTTTTAACTGTTGCCACAGTAAATCCATTTGGATAATGCTTGCTAAAGCTGCGTGTTTCATTTATGAAATATGACAGCTTTACGGGAAAATCGATTTCCTGAAAATGAAACCTTTTGGAGGATGTTTACAACATCCTGACAGTTTGTCTTACCATAACTAGCAAACAAGGTTTGCAGGTTATTCGATCCATGTTTGAATTGAAGCAAGCATAGGTTCTAGAAATTATCGTTTTGATGTAATCATAATGGAGTATGATTTAATTCAAAATGGAAATTGATTCTTGTGTATATAAGAAGTTTAGTGGGAGCGCACTGACATTCCTTGTCCTATACAATAATGATAATATATGTCATTTCTTGGAAATGATATTCCCATAATAACTATCGGTGAAAGCTTGGCTTTCATAAAACTCTCCGAGAACTCGTACATTGAAAAAATATACGTGACCTGATGTCTCATACGCTTTGAGCATATGGATTCACAAACAGGCCAATCCGAGTGATAGTCACTGGATTGATGTTAAGAACATCTGTTAGTTTCTTAGAGAGCTAAGGATACATTCTTAAACAAAGGAGAATGAGAACTTGAAGTGACTGGGATCACTACTGCAAGTTTCCTAAACCGATAAAATGACTATAAGTCGTAACGATACTACACAGTTTGAATAACGGAACAGTGAGCTGGAAATCTTCCAAGCAAGATACAGTTACCGAATAAACAACAAATGCGGAATATTGCTGCAGCTGAGGCAGCAATAGAAGCCATTTGGGTCGATAACAAATCTAATTAGATTAGATATAATTCTGTTAGCAGCTGAGCTATGCGTCAGCACAGGCTAAAGAATTAATGGTCTCATCAACGATCTAGATAAATACTTCGATATTCATCTGATTCGTTCGGATCATACATCGTGGCGATGTGATGATCATATAAATCACATCATACGATAATCATGCAAATCCGCTGACGAAAGTCTTTTCTCAGTAATTTGAGCCAACCGTACATAGTTCGGGTGTAAGACACTCGAGTGACTCGCTATAGGCCAAGTGGGAGATTGTTGGAACAATTATGACCCATAGCGTCACTATTTGTACAGATCATGGTGTTGTTGTACAAATTAACTATGTGACAAAGGAGATTGCACTCTTATCATTTATGATTAGATCACCTAGATATATAAATGATAGGAGGTCCCTATGATTTGTTCCTGGATGGAGAATGATATGAGACAGTATCAGTCCACGAAGGATAAATCATTAAATATCCCTAGTCAGAGTATTATCGAGATTGGACATCGATAAATACGTAAAAGACTAGTATTACACTTGTGCGCGTTGTGAGGGCACAACGGCATAGTTCTCATATATTTGGTATAGGATACTCATGCAAGTGTAATAGGAGGTTGTGTTTACCGATGGTACGGGAAACAGCTTCGCTCTGGATAGACCCCCTCGGAATTCCATTGGTAGTATGACTATGTGTCTATGGAAGTCCGAAATCAGGGTAGGTGTATTTGGTCTTAACCTGAGACTTGCACACGCTAATACTTGCGACAATCAATATACTTTGGTTGCGGTCGTCCAGGGCTTTAACAGGTTCTGTGTACGCCTATGCTGGGTATATTGAGAATCGTAGTGTGTTGGGTGTGATGTCAAGACGGAAGTATCACTCCAGTCATATGGAGATGATGGTCACGTAGGATACGGTACTAGTACTCTTAAGTACTGCAGTCATCGGGATAAAATGACAAGGTCAGGTTTATCCGATTATAGAGACTAGTTACCAGACATCCGACATGTGCTTCGTACGGGGCAGACACAATTCCAGCCCTAGGCCTAGCACGTGATCATCCGATACTGGATCGACATACGCAATACTACGTATACTACGCCTGATATAGATCATTTATTCCTGTAAGGATATTTCTGGAGAATTGGGTAGGCATTGCGCTTTGCTAGAAGCCAACCTTGTCATGTAAATCGGTAAAACGTAGTACTTGGTACTTACGTGTTCGGATAGTCCGACGACCGAATTTACTGCCAACATATTCGAGGATCTCATGGGTCGCTTCCCGAAGATTCACCGATGACGTATGACTCGCACTCTAAATTAATCTGGGATTAATTAGAATATAGAGAAAATTAATCTGGTATTAATTGCGGAGATATTTTATCTGGGATAAAATATCAATTAAAGAGAGATAACGATTAATTTGGAATTAATCGATTAAATAATATATTCGATATATTATATGAAATTGGATTTCGACGCGGAATTAAAATTAGATTTTAATTCGGTCGAACGAATTAATTTAGAATTAATTCGTTAGCGACGTGAATAGTGATTTCGCTAGGCGTAATCATTTAATTACGACGCAATGGAAAATTTATTAATTTGGAATTAGCGAACCCGAGCCCGAGATTATTTGCGAGCGCATTCGCATTTTGAATTCGAGTGCGGCACACAAGTCAAATCAAGCGTCAAATCGCTAGTCGCATCAAGCGTCAAATCATTAGTCACTTTGAGTGATGTGACTTGACAACTTGATTGATAGATGTGACTTGATGGGAGTTGTTGAAAAGCTTTTTGAAAGCTTGAAAGACATATAATGTTATTATATTCTTGGAGCCAAATTTTTGTATTGACTTTTTGAAAGCTTTACACAAATATTTTGGTATATGTTTTAATTGGTTTTTGAAATCATTTTAACCTAACACTCTCTTCCTTCTCTCCTCTCTATACACACGCCCTTTGGGCTGTTTTTCTCTCTTCTGCAGTAGCTCACTGCTGTGAGCTAGGGAAGCAAGAGTGATTGGTTTTTGTGGCAAAAATCAAGAGAGCTAGCACTCCGAGAGACATGTGAAGGTGATAGGGAAGTCCACCCATGAGCCGGGAATCGTTTGATGAAGCTTGGAGCTTGACGAAGAACCTCCAATGGACGCCAAACCAGTGAGTTGTGACAGTCACTGCCGTGAGCAGTCCAATGAGCAGAATTCAGTTTTGTTCGTCAAAGCGTCGCTCAACCGATCGATATGAGTATTCCGCAACTTCGTTGATTTATATTCGCACTTGTTTCATGCTTGTTTATGATCTTGGGACCTTAGCAAACACCAACAGAGCACCATGCTATGGTACCGCTCAATGAAATCCTTCAGGGGTTCATCGTCCCCCTGTTTCATGAGCCTCAATTCCCCAATTATATTCTTTGGGACGTAGGCCCCCTTGAAGTGCCGAACAAATGACTTCCTGAGTTGCGCGAAGCTTCCGATGCTCCCTGGGGCTAGACTTCTGAACCACAGAATGGCGAATCCCCCCAAGGTTATGGGGAATACTTTGCAAACGGCATCCCCTACTACTTCTTGGACCTCCATCAATAGGACAAAACTCTCAATATGAGATTTTGGATCAGTGTGGCCTTTGTAGGGCGTCATGGACGGCATGTTGAATCATCTTGGGAACTTTACCGACCTTATTTCTTCTGTGAATGGAGATTCAACCTCACCGTCCCGAGCATCTCCCGTGTCTGTTTAGAGGTTCGCTCCCCACTTGGCCATTTATTTTATTAACCAAGATTTTATACTGCCATCTGTGTTACCGTGCCGCCTCCTGCGGCCTTCTTTGCGTCTGTCACCCCAGGTGCGGCGTTCCTCATGGCTTGAGATTTCCCGTCCTGTTTCGCCATCCTTCTTATCTCCCATTCTGGTGTCGCGGGGGCCATCATAGGAAGAATCTGGCGACTGTCTCCCCTCTTCTTCTTCCCACGTATCCTCCGTTTGTAAATCTTTTTCTACCACTACGGACCTCATCCCGTAGGGACCCTTTCTCTTCGGTTCATCGTCATCACTCACATCTGCGACCCTTTTTCCTTCCGCTATTTCGCCTCTCCTCCGACTGGCTCCGGCTTCAAGCCTCACATTATTCGTCTCTTCCATCCTCTTCAATCTGTTCATCATGGATTTCAACAGGATTTGATTTTCCTCCCTATCTTTCCTCATATTTTCCTCTATTTTCTCCATCCATTCTGCTGTTGAACTCCCCGATGAATGGTGATTTCCACCTTCTGCCATCGTCTTAATATGCGAGCTGCTTTTTGTTGGAGTTCCCCACAGACGGCGCCAACTGTTGACGGCTGATTTTGGTCTCAGGGGCAATAAGGGTTTTTTACTCCCGAGACAATCATCCTCCAACTGTGAATTTGTTTTGTTTATGGGAAACCAAAAGAAAATTTGGCAAAAGATAGATAAATACTCCAATCAACAAAGAGATTTAACGTGGTTCGGCGGATCAGATCCAACCTACATCCACGGGCACTGAACGGACGATGTTTTATTACGGAAATATGTTTCTCTGATCTGTTTTGTGTTTACAAGTCTAATTCTCTATTGTTCTCTTCTCAACTCTCAATGCTCTCAATCATCTACCTACAAGCATGATTTCCCCTCCTATTTATAATAGCAAAGAAACAGTTTTCCTTTTCCCATAAGAATTCATAGTCGAAACTACATTCATTTCTCATATCCTATTAGGATACTCACTTATTAACCTTTCCCCATGAAAGTAGGAAAGTAGGATAGCTTATCTTCTTATCCGTAAGAATATGAAACATATCTCGCCATGTCCTCGGTTTTCATGAGATCGGTCACAATGGTCTTTTGAACTGAGAATGCTGCTATCGATTATGGGTGGCAAAACGAATCAACGAATCGAATTTGTATCGAATCTTAAACGAATCGAATCAAAATGTGATGGATTCGTATTTGATTCGTTTATTAAACGAATCCTAATATCAGGATTCATATTCGATTCGTTTATTAAACAAATCGAATACGAATATTCATTTATTCGTTTAGTCAATTATATTATTTAATAAAATAATTTACCACACTTGATTTACATTAATTCTTCATAAATATATACCTATGAAATATGTAATTAATATATTTACTAAAAATATCTCACCAAATATCGAAAATATTACATTTTCTATGATAATTAGTTATAATTTCTCGAATCTTAATTGAAAATTAACAAGAACTAGTAAATAAAACGAATCCTAAACGAATAAACGAATCCATGAGCTTAAATTCGTATTCGATTTGTTTAATAAACGAATCGAATCGAATTGACCCATTTATTAAACGAATCCATTTTTTCAAACCCGTATTCACTTTAAAGCGAATTGAATCGAACGAATAAACGAATCCTGACCCAAATTGCCACCCCTACTATCGATCTGATAATGCCCGACCATCCGGTCTGGAGTGGTCGGTTATCGATCATAAAGTGCTCGGCCCCTTACTGTTTGGTTTTTAGTGGTCAGGTCGGCATTAAGGATCTTGACCGAGAAGGGAATAACTTTTTTACCCCTGCCGTACTGCTTAAAATATCATAGGGCCTGAAAATACCATCAACAAATAATTTATTCATAAGTTTAAAAAATTTTAAACTACGATTTCGCCCGAACAGCACTTCTTCCGCTGCGCCTCCCTGATTTGACCCCAACAATGTGCACCTTGGAAACTTGACGGTGTATTCTATGTTTTATAAGCACAACTCGGATAGCCTACGGCAGATGGATTGATAAACATTTATGATGACCTCGACTTATATAGTTCAGAAAAGTTGTTCGTGTTCTTCGCGAATTTGGAGATGGTCGAATTGCGTACATATTAGCTAGGCTTATATGACGAACGTGTCTGAACTTATAGAGTCCTAATATGAAGTGTACTCGTTGAGCACTTGGATAGCCGATTAATTTTGATAATAAATCATATTCGATATTATAATTATCAACTAAGATAATCAAGTATTATTGGATAATATTGAATATTTACTTTGAACTTATTGGATTAATTGGATTAATTCAATAATTACACAATGGCTTAATTGCAAATTCATAAATATCTATATCATTTGAGGATATTTTTGTAAATCCAAATATGTAATTATAAGTGTTTTTGGTTTCTTTTAATTGGATTAAAATCAAAGTGGAAGACATGCAACTAATCCATTAATTAAATTTTGTCTTGATTTAATTGGATTATATCAAAGTGGTAGATAAATGTGATTAGTCACACTTAATTATACATATTTGGACAACTTAGATTAAGCCCACATAAAAGTTGATTAGAACTTTTATTAATTAAAAATTACCTAAGTTTTGCTATAAATAGCAACTTTTAGGAAGGTTTTAATTAAGCTTGAGAAAACTAAATACAAGCTATTCTTGGAGAAATTAGCCAAAGTTAGAGAAGTGTTTAGAGAAGCTTTGTGAGATCTCTATAACATTTCATCTAGGAGAAATAAAGATTGGATTTTCGAGTGAAGCTTGCTAGCATTGGAATCAATATTAGATCTTGGAGTCAAGCTTGCAAACCTTGGAAGTTCTCCAACCATTTCAACAAGGAGAAGAAGATTGGATCTTTGTATCAAGCTTACTAGGTAATGTTTGATCTTCTCCTAAGTTTTGTTCTTCATTAGTGATTTTTAATTAGTGAGACATATAGTGATGAATTATGTATTGGATACATGATTACATAGCTTAAAGTTGAAATAAGACTAATAAATTATGTTAGGATGCTTTTGAAGTATAAATTGGATACATGATTACATAGCTTAAAGTTGAAATAAGACTAATAAATTGTGTTATGATGCTTTTGAAGTATAAACACAATATGCTTGTTAATTAGGTCAAAGATGTTCATGTTGGACATGAAACAATTAATAAGAGTTTGGAACTCTATATTAAAGCTTAGAGCTATGGCTACCATTCTAGAATCATTTGACCACCTTTGGGTGAACTAGAATTGTTAATGAGACATTTCATAATGAAATTCTAAATTGGTTTGTGTTTTGATTCAAACAAATACATATAAGTATTTAGAATACATGTATGCTAGTTGTATAACATGTGTTGATGTTGGTTATTGTTAGAGCGGATGTAGAACCCCTAGGGTCAGATCGATGCCCTGTACAGCATAAATGGGTCTAACCCATGGATATCAAGCATGTGTGTAATTTTAAATTATTTAATGAAATATTATATTCCATTACGAATGTATAGGAAAAATTGAGGCTAAATCGAACTCCGAAAGCTCAAAAACAAGAGAAAATAAAATCATCGTGCGTAGCGCGTACGCGCGCGCTACAGTTTCGCGCGCACAACCTGACATTTTTTTTGTTTGTTAATTGCCTTTCCTTCAGCGCTCTTTCCAGATCTGAATGAATTAGGGTCTATTACCCTAATTGCTTCCAACTCTTCCTAAACACTTCAAAAAACACCCAAAATTAATTTTTAACATCAAAACCAACATAACACATGTTATAGAATAAAAATCAAGTTTTTCAAAATATAAAATATTTTTATAAAAACTTAAATTTTTTCTAAATACGCACTTGCGTAAATTTTGAATCCAATACACAAACCAAATTAGAATCCCAATAAGAAATGTCTCCTGAACAATTTTAGGTCATCCAAATGTGGTCAAGTAATTCTAGAATGGTAGTCATAGCTCTAAGCTTTAATCTAGAGTTCCAAACTCTATTTTTATATTTATGTCTAACATAAATATTTTGACCCAATTACAAGCATATTGTGTTTATACTTCCAAAGCGTCCTAACACAATTAATTAGTTTAATTTCAATATTATATATCTAATACATAATTCAACATTATATGTCTCATTAATGAAAAAAATATAGCTTTTGGAGAAGATCAAACTTATCTAGTAAGGTTGATTCAAAGATCCAATCTACTTCTCATTGTTGAAATGTTTGGAGAACTTCCAAGGATTAACAAGCTTGACTCCAAGATCCAATCATGATTCCAATGTTACCAAGCTTCACCTCAAGATCCAATCTTGATTTCTCCTATATGAAATATTGTAGAGACCTCACAAAAATTCTCTAAACATTTCTCTAACTTAGGCCAATTTCTCTAATTCTTGCTTGTATTTAGTTTTCTCAAGCTTTTGCTTTTCTTAATTAAAACATTTCTAAAGCTTGCTATTTATAGCAAAACTTAGGTAATTTTTAATTAATAAATTTGTAATCAACTTTAGGTCAGCTTAATTTAATTTGTCCAAATATGTATAATTAGGTATGACTAATCTCTATTGTCTACCACTTTGATTTAATCCGATTAAATCAAGACAATGATTAGGAAATTGATTAGTTTAATGTTTGTCACTTTGATTTAATCTAATTAAATCAAGCCATATTATTACATACTTATAATTACCAAAATATCCTCAAATGGTAGAGATAATTATGATTTTACTATCAAGCCCTTGTGTAATTATTGAATTTATCCAATTAATCCAATTAGGTCAAAGTAAATAATCAATATTATCCAATAACACTTGATTATCTTAGTTGATAATTATAATATCGAATATTATATTTTATCAAAATTAATCGACTACCAAAGTGCTCAACGAGTACACTTCATATTGGGACTCTTTATGTTCAGACACGTTCGTCATATAAGTCTAGCTAATATGTACGTAATTCGGCCACCTCCGAATTCACGAAGAACACAAACGACCTTTCTGAACTATACAAGTCGATGTCATCACATATGTTTAATAATCCCTCAGTCGTAAGCTATCCGAGTTGTGATCAGGAAACATAGAATACACTGTCAAGTTTCCAAGGCGCACATCTCATGTCGACATGTCCACGATTCTTCATAACTGATGCGATCCACCCTAGGTGATCGACTTTGGCTAAAGCTTTAAGAATCGTAACTTTACTCACATTGATACCTGAACTCTTTATGGTACACATATGGGCTGACGGATCTCATCTAGCATCGCACTTGATTACTGAGTGCATCAGTCCATACCCAACGAACATCTAGAGGCCAGACCATGAAAGGTTTCTAACATACATGTCATCAAAGTGTAGAGGATCTCACACAAAATCAATATTATCCTATAGTCAAAGGATTACATATGCTGCTCGACTCGAGGAGATTCCTATTGATGGTGGTGTGTACTTTCAACTATTATGAATCACCTATGAGTCATTCAGTATTCAGTCCAACCAATACCCACACGTCTATACGAGTTTCCAAAATTCATGGTACATCGGGTTAAACCATTGGAACTCTAATTCCAATATACGACATGTGCTAGTCTTCTAGGTTATAGGAATCTGACCGTATTCCAAAACCAACGAGTATGAATATTTACTTTAAGAATAATTTATAATAGTAATACTTATCCAAATATCGGACCACCTAGTGTCCAATATTACTACAAGACTATCCTAAGGTCGATATCATACTTAGCATATCTATACATCAATATAATACGCATAATGACAATACCGTTAATAAGGTATGAAATGAAAATGTAGTTATTTTACTAATAAATAATAAAATATACAATTCGTATTGGCACTCCAAACACCAATTCTAACAGTTATGATGCTAAAATTGGATTTTAGGTGTATTTAAAGTATTAGGAGAAATTTAGAAGTGTTTAGTATTGGTTTGAAGTAGAAAATGCTCATTGTCTAGGGCAGTGTCGCGACTCTGATCTCTTAACATCGCGACACTGAGCATCAGACCTAGGAGCATCACGACGCACACACTTCTGTGTCGCGATGTCGAGACGTTCAGCTCTCGCACTTTGGAGCGTCTCAACGCCCAAGCTTCCGCATTGCAACGCGCAGAGCTGATACATTCTGAAACTTCATTTTCTCCGTTTCGGAGTTTTCGGACTCCGTTTTGGTCCTTATTTTATCCTACGGACTCGAAACGGAATGTAGTTTTACATAAAATATTTTAAAATACATCCATGCTATATATCCATGGGTTAGACTCAGTTGCGTTGCGCGGGGCACCGATCCGACCCGAGAGGTTCCACATTTGCCCCAACAGTTTCTTATGAAGCGTTGCTCGCAGGACCTTTCACGTTTTCGACCTCGTTGCGAGCTCATTTCGGAGGTAGAGGCTAAGCGAGAGGAGAAGTCATGAGAGTAACTACTCGGGAGGCTGAGGGAGAGTACGTTTAATCAGGTCTCTAGCCCGTTTATCACTCCTCGCGCTGACTATTTGGAAAGGCATCTCAGGTCCGCTCGAGCTTGAGCTGCTACTGTTGAAGCTGATCTCTTACATACGTTGTGCTGTCTCGTGCACGGTACTACCCTCTGGTTCGCTGCCAGAATAACTTTATTCCTCGGGTCCGATCTAGGCAACTTATAGCTTATGCTCGCTGATGTCAAATAGCACACGTAACTTTAACCGCCGGTAAATGGTATAATCTGGGTAGCTTACAGCGTATGCTTGCTCGACATAAGATGTGCGCCTCGGAAACTTGACAGTGTAATTTATATTCTCTAAGCACAACTCAAATAGCCTATGACAGAGGTATTGTAAAACATATGTGATGACCTCGACTTGTATAGTTCACAAAAGTCGTTCGTGTTCTTCGCAAATTCAGAGGTGGTCGAATTGCGTCCATATTAGCTAGGCTTATATAACGAATGTGTCTGAAATTAGAGAGTCCCAATATGAAGTGTACTCGTTGAGCACTCAAGTTGCCGATTATTTTTGATAAAATTTAATATTCGATATTATAATTATCAAATAAGATAATCAAATATTATTGGATAACATTGATTATTTACTTTGACCTAATTGGATTAATTTAATAATTATACAATGGCTTAAATGTAAATTCATAAATATCTCTACCATTCGAGGATATTATGGTAATTCCAAATATGTAATTATAGGTGTTTTGGCTTGATTTAATTGGATTAAATCAAAGTGAAAGACATGTAACTAATCCATTAATTAAGTTTTGTCTTGATTTAATTGGATTAAATCAAAACGGTAGACAAATGTGATTAGTCACACCTAATTATACATATTTGGACAAGTTTGATTAAGCCCACATAAAATTTGATTAGAACTTTGATTAATTAAAAATTATCTAAGTTTTACTATAAATAGCAAGCTTGAGCAAAATTTTAATTAAGCTTGTGAAACCTAAATACAAGTAATTCTTGGAGAAATTAGCCTAAATTAGAGAAGTGTTTTTGCGAAGTTTTGGAAGTTATCTACAACATTTCATCTATGAGGAATCAAGATTGGATCTTGGAGTGAAGCTTCCTAGCATTGGAATCAAGATTGGATCTTGGAGTAAAGATTGCAAACCTTGGAAGTTCTCCAACCATTTCAACAAAGGAGAAGGAAATTGGATCTTTGTATCAAGCTTACTAGGTATGCGAAGTTGAAATAAGGCTAATGAATTGTGTATTAGATGCATGATTACATAGCTTGATCATTCGTGAGACATAAGGCTAATGTTTGATCTTCTCCTAAACTATGTTCTTCATTAGTGAGTTTTCATTCGTGAGACATATAGCGATGAATTATGTATTGGATCTTTGTATCCAGCTTAATGTTTGATCTTATCCTAAACTATGTTCTTCATTAGTCAGTTTTCATTCGTGAGACATATAGTGATGAATTATGTATTAAATGCATGATTACATAGTTTAAAGCTGAAATAAGGCTAATGAATTGTGTTAGGATTCATTGGAAGTATAAACAAAATATGTTTGTAATTAGGTCAAATATATTCATGTTGGACATGGAATAATTAATAAGAGTTTGGAACTATATATTAAAGCTTAGAGCTATGGCCACCATTCTAGAATCACTTGACCACCATTCTAGATTTGGGCGTCGCGACTCCCAATCCTCCGCATCGCGACACCGAAAGTTGATGAACATTAAAATTTCATTTTCTCCGTTCTGGAGTTTTCGGATTCCAATTTGGTCCCTGTTTTTTCCTACAGACTCGTATCATAATGTAGTTTTCATTAAAATATTTTAAAATATATTTATCCCTGATATACTTGGATTATACCCACTTCCATTGCGAGGGGTATTGATCCGACCCTAGGGGTTGCATAACCACTCCAACAACAAGACGGGTCGAAAATCACCCCCTACGAGACAACAATCCTAACCTAAGATGCCTACCCTGGGTCCCTACTTGGCTCGTTCCCCGTAACCTCGTGTGCGACTATTATGGTACTCATCAGCTGACTGGCCCGGACTTTACCAGTTTCAATGTCCGCGACTATGACTTCCCGACCCGAGGTGGATGCACAAGATGCCTCCAATAACCTCGAGTATCGATCAACGACCTCAGGAATACTCGTGGGTGCATTAGTTATGTTGAGGTCATGGATAGAGGGAGCCCGATACTTTCGATTTGTCCCCATTTCCAACACGGTGAAGGCGACGTTTTCAACTAGACATCTACAGAGTTTATATCGCAGAGTTAGCATAGCATATAGCGTGCACGAGCTACGAGAAAAGACAATAAGATCCTAGTTCCAGTTCTAGCATCCTAAAGTCATTCAATCCAGGTCGTCTCTAATCTAGTACCCTAAACCTAATGTGCACCTACAAGGTCGAAAGCCACAATCGGGTCGTCCAAAACCCATAAACACAAACCCAAGTCCTTAAACACCATCCTAAAGATAAAAAACTTCCACTCCAGATAAATTTAGCCAAGAACACCACCAAACATATATTCAAACAGTTCAATACAGCAATCAATCTCAGCAAATAGTAAGAAAATAATGAGTAACGATAATAAATAAGAAGGTTCGGATCACTTACGACTATAATTGACCTGCAAAGTACTTACAATGGCGACTGGAACAGTGAACAGTGGTGGCGAGAAAACTTGAAGAAGAATGAATCCAGTTTTCAGAAATTTCAAATGAGAGAAAATATAAAAGTGGTTTATGAAGCAAAGATCATTTCTTATATGAGGGCTCATACTAGCCGTTAAATTTGGATAATGAACTGTCTTCAAAGATCAACGGTCAATGAGCTGTTGGATAATATGACCCATAGCGTCACTATTTGTACAGATCATGGTGTTGTTGTACAAATTAACTATATGACAAAGGAGATTGCACTCTTATCATTTGTGATTAGATCACCTTAGATATATAAATTATGAGAGGTCCCTATGATTTGTTCCTGGACGGAGAATGATATGAGACAGTATCAGTCCACGTAGGATAAATCATTAAATATCCCTAGTCGTAGTATTATCGAGACAGGACATCGATAATGCGGAATAGGCTAGTATTGCACTTGTGCGCGTTGTGAGGGCACAACGGCATAGTTCTCATATATTTAAGTATTAGATACTTATGCAAGTGCGATAGGAGGTTGTGTTTCACCGATGGTACGGGAAACAGCTTCGCTCTGGATAGACCCATCGGAATCCCATTGGTATTATGACTATGTGTCTATGGGAGTCCGACATCAGGGTAGGTGTATTTGGTCTTAACCTGAGACTTGCACCGCTAATACTTACGATAATTGGTAGACTTTGGTCTTGGTGGTACATGGCTTTAACCGGTTCTGCGTACACCACTTCTGGGTTTATCAGAGAGTCGTAGTGTATTGGGTGTGATGTCAAGACGGAAGTATCACTTCAGTCATAGTGGAGATGATGTCACGCAGGATACGGTACTAGTGCTCTTGAGTGATGCGCATCCAATCATGATATTATGACCAGGTCATGAATATCTGATTATAGAGACTAGTTACCAGACATCCGACATGTGCTTCGGACGGGGCAAACACTTATCCAGCCCCAGCCCTAGCACGTGACTATCCGATACTGGGCCGATATACACAATACTACGGTATACTACGCTTGATACAAATCTATATATTCCTGTAAGAATATTTCTGGAGAATTGGGTAGGCATGGCGCTTTGCTAGAAGCCAACATTGTCTTGTAAATCGGTACAAACGTAGTATGAGGTACTTACGTGTTCGGATAGTCCGATAACCGTATTTACTGCCAACATATCTGGGGATCTCATGGGTCGCTTCCTGAAGATTCACCGATGATGTATGACTCGCACTTTATTAATCTGGGATCAATTAGAAGAGAGAGATAGAATTAATCTGGGATTAATTCGATGAGAGAGAAAATTAATCTGGGATTAATTACGGAGATATTTTATCTGGGATAAAATATCGTTTAAAAAGAGAGAACGATTAATTTGGAATTAATCGGTAAAAATAATATATTCGATATATTATATGAAATTAGATTTCGACGCAGAATTGAAATTAGATTTTAATTCGGGCGAACGAATTAATTTAGAATTAATTCGTTAGCAACGTGAATAGTGAATTCGCTAGGCGTGATCATTTAATTACGATGCGACGGAAAATTCGTTAATTTGGAATTAACGAACCCGAGCCCGAGAGTGATTGCGAGCGCATTCGTATTTCGAATTCAAGCGCGACACGCAAGTCACATCAAGCGTCAAATCACTAGTCGCATCAATCGTCAAATCACTTGTCACTTTGAGTGATGTGATATGACATATTGTCACTTTAATAAAGTGAAGAGATGTGATGTGAATAGTGATGTGAAGTGATTGAAAAAGCATTATTTGCTTTTTGCTTTTGACTTTTGAATTAAAGTTTAATATATGTTTATTTATTTACTTGGTAAATGATATAAAATAAAACATATATAAAAGCTTTTATTCTCTCTCTCTTTGAACTACATTCACGTTTCTCTCTCTATCTTATACGTTTTTTAGGGTTTCTTTTGGAGCCAAAAAATTGTCTCTCTCTCTCTCACGGTCAAGACCGAATTTCTTCATCATTTTTCTGGTTTGATCAAACAAAATGAAGAAGAACAAGTGCTAGCACACTCTAGGGTTATATTATGGTGATAGGGAACGAATTTGTGAGCATGGAAAAGCTTGAAGCTTGGAGCTTCAATGGTGATGACCATGGCCGAATCTTGGAGGTGCTTCAACCATCAAAACCGCACAGCTCACTGCACTTGGAAGCCATTGCCGAGCCTAGGAGAAATGGAAAAAGACTTGTGTTCTTTGCATCTCAAACCAATCATTGTGAGTATTTGTTTCCGCCATTATTCTTTGATGTGTTCATGCGATTTTATGCTTGTTTTGGATGATTCTTGGGACCTAATTAGGAACTCAACATGAGCGTTGTAGGCGCACCCCTCGTACAATATGAAGAGTTGGTGACTGCCCAACGCATTAAATGCGATGAGGCAGCTGCCTCCAATTGTACCAACATGGGACGCATTGTGCAGTAGTCTCCACCTGAAGTGATCTGCGATGTGCTTGAAAGCTATCACCCCTATTACAACCCACAGTGTATTCGACACATTGACGCTCGTTATTATCGTTCTACCTTTGAGCTCGCTTATCGTGCTATCGAGCTTCCATCACGCTAAAAGTGTGCCAGAAGCTGGGGGCTAATATTATGGGTAAAAATGAGTTCAAAAGTTAGAATCAACATAATGTGCTTGTAGATCATTTAGCACGGCCCAAAAGGCCTCAGGAAGCTCAGAACGTCCTCAAAGAGTCCAATAAAATGAAGAAAACCACATCAAGATAACTGTATCACCAAAGGTCACTCCCTCTAATTTAAGATAATATTAAATTCCAAGTATGGATGATTATTGCCCACAATTACTTCCAACGATTGTTACATTTTCGCTATTGTAACGTCCCCTGACACTATAAATAGAGGAGAAATTCATTGGAGAGAAGACATTTTACTGAAATTCTGTCAAATTAGTGAGAGAGTTGTGACTCCTTAGAGCTTTCATCAAAATTCATCAGTAAAATTGACTAGTAGGCATATGCCTTTGGATTTGCCGAACATCTATTAAAATTGTGTGTCATTTCTTTAATTTTCTCGAATTCGATATTGACTGGTTTTGACCGTCAACAATATTTTTATGAGAACCCGAACTCTGCCATAGATTTCTTCAAATTTGAGGGACCAAGCTATTTTCCTATTTTTGTTGATGTCGAATTTTGTGGATACAGACATACGTAACTCAATGATTATTATATTATTTGAGACCGATAAAAGTTGGTCATCCGCTCGGATCCGGTTCAGAATCAACTCGAGACTTCATTATGGATGGCAGTCAGTCCTAGACATGAATAAATCCGCGTGATCTGGATTGGGTTCAACATGGTCAGGATATATTTACATTTAGGTCCGAGTCTAAAAATTATAGGTACTCTATATTTAATTTTATTTTATTGTGTAATATATTTAATTCTAGTGCTTTGTTACTTTTCATGAAATTGAATAATGAAAATTAGAAAAAACAAAAATATAAATAAATAAAAGTTATGATCGAGAATTCCGTGTCCCCGGACTGTTTACCAATTTGTAAAACTAGATCCGGTATAAAAAAAAATGGCGCCAGGGTCGAGAAAAGATAAACCGCCGATCGAGAAATTGCATCCCTATTCCCTACTCTTCATTCTTCTCTTAAACAACTCAGAATCTGAGAGTGTATTGAATATCAAAAATTGATGAGACCCTACATCCAAAATTAAGGTTGTTGAATCGGGTACTGTCGGTTAAGCTTTAACATCGCCAACCCCAACCAAAGGCGTAGTCAAATGCTTCAAGGAGAATTTAGTCATTTCCTACTACCACCTCAAGTCTAAACGTCTTCAAGGGGCGTGATTTAATGGCGTATAGCTCAAAATTTCATTTTGAAATCCTGAGTTTGAATCTAAAGAATGTGTTTTTTATAAGAGCCTGAAACAATAGAGTATTTTTACCTGCTCCGTTTAAACCGAAATGGATGGTTTGGAGATGGGATTTTCAACTATTTCAGACCAAAAAAAACCTAAGTCTACTGTCTACACAATTACAGTTAAAAGGACGGATAAATTACCTAACTTTCAAGGGCATTATTGTCTGTCCACATCTAATAATAAAACAAAACAAAATTTCTTTAATTTGATCAAAGAAGTGAAGAACAAAACATATCCCAAATTGCGTTTGCGGTTTCGCCTATTTAGCTGAGGTGTTCTATCACACCTCATCAGGGGAAAAATATAATTAAAATTTCACTCTTCAGGGTTTCGTTTTTGTTATTCTCATTTCATAATTTTTTCCCTCGATGGCGTCCGATAATTTGACAGACAAGAATCTTGTTTTCAGAAAACTGAAAGCAAAACCAGACAACAAGGTTTGTTTTTTTGTTTTTTTTTTTTTTTTGTGTGGATCTGATTCAGATATGTGCGACTTGTTATTGGATCTTGAATTTTTAAGTATTATTGTTGTTTTGTTTTTAGATGTGTTTTGATTGTAATGCAAAGAACCCGACTTGGGCCTCGGTGACGTACGGGATCTTTCTGTGCATCGATTGCTCTGCCGTTCACCGTAGCCTTGGTGTACACATCAGCTTCGTTAGGTATTGTTTTTTTTTTCTTTTTTCAAATGCCTCATACTAACGATGCTCATAGTGTAGAGAGAGATCTATAATTTTCCATGTATAATTTTTCATAATTTTTGTAGAAGGCCTTGTTTATCATAGTTTGGTGCATTAATGAATTTCTGAAGTGAATTGATATATTAACTTTGCAGATATTGTTTATTAAGATGGAGACGTATGGACTTATAGTTTGGTTGAGAAATGTGATAATTTATTCTGTGAAATTTCTTTGATCCAGGCAGTTGCGTTATAATCTATTGGATTTTCAGAATAGCACAATTGTTTTGTAAGATGTCAGTTTCCTGTGGTCTTGTTAGTGCACCTTTCTAGAGGTGTTGAAATTTTGTTAAAACTCGTTTATAGCTTTTGTAAGCAATTGTACCCTTGTTACCGTATAGGGTAAGAAACCACTAATTTTTGACACAAATAGATGTGATGGCCTATCTTTGATCTTGTTGGAGTTCTCTCTGGAAATTCCTGCATTTGTGCTTTCAAATATCTCGGTTCGTAATTACAAATCTCCCATATGCTCATGTTCTTTTCACATATTGTTATCCCTAATTCAGTGTTGTTAAATGAGCATTAAGGCGCAAAGGGTCATAGGGCCTAGTCACACTCCACAAGGCCCAAGGCGCGTGCCTAATGAAAGTGAGTTGCAAATTGTAAAAAAAAAATACAAGTATCTAGTTAACTAAAACAAAGAAAAATCATTGAAAATATATCAAAAACAATTACAATAATATAAATACTGATAATATAAATTAATTTATTTGTTAAAAGTTAAAGCTCACCATAATTTAAAAACTCCATCTTGAGGCCCGCCTTGCGGCAGCAGCACTTTGAGGCTGTCGTCTCAGGCCGTGTTTTCAACAGGCTCGCCTCAAAGGCCTCGAGTCAGGGTTGTCTGAGGTGGCTTGAGGCGGACGCCTCGACCCGAAAGCCCTAAAGTTATAAAAAATAAAAAATTAAGTATTGACTTCAGCTTCTTTATAGACTAAAATGCTAGAGAAAACAAACTTTTCAATTTTGAAATCCTAAGCGGCAATGTTGTTGACCTTATTAGCAAGGTAACTCGATCACGATGCTTCATTGAAAATGAAAAAATAATTATTATCTTTAAAAATAACATTACCTATTATATTTATTTATTAGTTATAATTTGTTATTAATAAATTTATTTATGATAGAAATTATATATGATGATGACTCTTTGGAGGATGACTTCAGACCCACATTTCATGCTATTAGACACAAATGATAGCCTATTTCAAGATTAGTAGCCATTTTATTTTATGAACTTATTTTATTATGTTTCATTTTTTTTTAAAATTAAGGAAGGTATAAGTTTCTTCCTTAAATATTACACCCTCATCCCACCCAAGTAGCCCTTCATCTTTTTCTTCTTTAATTTTAAACGCATTCTCTGTTCTGTGTGGTTGTGTGGGTGCTGGTTTTCGTCCGAGGTCCACAATCGAGAAGTCGTAGGATGGGGGCACTAGCGATTCACGATTCTGCAAAACAAAGGTAGAGTGAGCAGGGGGTTCCTACCCACCGGTGTGATGGATGCCGTAGGCACTCCGACGCTCAAGTCAGTAATGGTAACGAGCGGAAAGAACGATGGAAGAGTAAAGTTTTATGTTTACCTTGACCTCCCTTGACTGCCGTGAGGGCAGTGGGTTGGTGTTTCGGGGGTGAAATGCTCTAAAAGCTTGAAAGGGAATGCTCAAGCTCTAGAAGGAAAAACATGCCTCTCTACTGTAGATTACCTCTTCCTTTATAAGCCCTTAGAGAGGTGTGTTCATTCATTATTTTGTCCGTTGGATGCCCAAAAAAGGGCCAATTAAATGGGGGGAGTTATGAGTTCAGGCGTTTTCTGGTTTGGTAACTGATGAGTCTATAGGTCATTTTGGTCAAGTCTTTTCTTGGGTATGGTCTTGCGAGATCTCTCGGTCCAATACTAGTTTACAAATTGGCCTTTTTAGAGGGTTTTGGGTTTTTAGTAATTGGCGTCTGGCCTTGTGGTCGGTCTGGAAGTGAAATGACGATTTTACCCCTGGGCCCAAATTTGGCCCATACAGGTTGTCTCCTCTCTGGTTCTCCTAATATAAGTGTTTTTGGCAATAAAAAATCTAGCCTGTGATGTTTTTATTTATGGTTTGTGACTTGTGTGAGTGTTTTATTTGTCGATTAGAGATGGTTGGTGTTTCAATGTTTGTTGCATTGAGAAACTTTGGAAGCCAGCTCCTTGATCTTTTATTTTTTGAATGCTTTCTCTACCTTATATTTATATTTACCCCCACCTTCCTGCCTTTGAGATTGTAGATATATGCTTCCAAATTGTGGCTTGCATTGTGGAATATAATTTTTCTATTGAATTTTAATTCAAGTAGAAGGATAATGTTGAAAAATCGTTGTTGAACTAGTTTGTGTGCATATATTTTATGTTATTATTATCAAAATGTTGTATAATCTAAAGAGGAAATTTCACTAAGGGGGAGAGGGAGTAGTTCTCTGTGCATGTGTGGTGGATGAACACAATGTCACACTCTGGTGTTGACAATCATACTGCTAGATTTTTTTTTAATTATTTTATTTTATTTTATTAGTTGTCATCTCTGATCAGCAGGAAGGGTGCAACATTTTCATGTTATTTGCTTTGTGTTAAATTTTCTTGTATGTTTAATATTCATCATCGTGGATAATTTAGACAAGTGCTTTCTCTAGCAAGAAAAACCTCTTTTCTGAATTTTGGCCCTAGTATGTTTTCTATTTCCCTTAACATGCCTAGCATGTAGTCCTAAGGTGTCTAGTGTGGCATATGGATGAAATGAGATTCTTTAGCACGTTTATTTCTAAAATCAAATTTTTTCCTTGCCTTTTCACATAGGTCAACAAATTTAGACTCATGGAGTGTTGAGCAGTTAAAAATGATGATCTATGGGGGAAACAACCGTGCACATGTTTTCTTTAAGCAGCATGGATGGACGGATGGAGGTAAAATTGAGGCCAAGTATACCTCAAGAGCTGCTGAATTATACAAGCAGATTCTTGCAAAAGAAGTTGCTAAAAGTATGGCAGAAGATGCAGCTTTACCATCATCACCTGTTGCCTCTCAGGCGGCACAATCAGCTAATGCACTTCCAGATGTTAAGATCCTGGAAGCTCCCAAAGAAAATTATATAGGAAAGCAAGAAACTCCAGATGCTCCTGCTTCGCCAAAAGTTTCACATACAGTTCTTACCAGTACCATCAAAAAGCCACTTGGTGCAAAGAAAATAGGGAAGACCGGGGGGCTAGGTGCTCGAAAGCTAACTTCAAAGGTAGATTTTATTCATTTCCTGTGCGTACAATTTGTTTGGATGTAGAAATATGCATACAATTTGATTGGTTGTAGAAGTAGTTTGTTATTAGATATCTTGGTTTAAAGTTTTCTAGTTTTTGGTTCATTTCTATTGAAATTCCATTTCTTAGCAAAGCATTTTGTAAATGCAGCCAAGTGAAAGTCTATATGAGCAGAAGCCTGAAGAACCAGCTGTCCCAGTTTCTTCCTCAACCGGCAACACTTCATCAGTTAGTTTGCCTTCTGCATCTCGCTTTGAGTATGTGGAAAATGTCCAATCTTCTGAGCTGAGTTCTGGTGGCCCACAAGTGCTTAGCCATGTAGCTCCACCAAAATTGTCAGGCTTCTTTGCTGATTATGGAATGGACAATGGTTTTCAAAAAAAACCTAACTCTTCCAAAGTACAAGTAAGCTATCTGACTTGTATTAAACGACTGGGCAGAGTTAACTAGATTAATACAACTTAAGCTGCATACTATAACTTGCTTGTAGACCTTATTATCAACTTATAGGCTTTTAAAACTGTAGTCCAGAACTGGAGGTAGGCCTATTTCTTTGGGTTATATTGCTCTGATTGAGGGAAGGGAAAAATACTTGACATGATAGAGATGTCAGTCTAAAAAGTCCTATTAACTGGACACTCTGATTGAGGCAGGAGAAAAATATTTGACATGACAGACGTGTCAGTCTGAAAATGAAAAGTTTAAGGAATACGACAATACACATTTATGCCTGTAGTGCTGGTTCTATATATTAAAATTATCTTCAGATATTTCTTCTTCCATCTCTTATATGTGGTTCTTGGTATTCATACATAACATAACATCACATACATTATATGCTTAATTGCTTAGCAATCATCTCTAGTGAAAAAGCCTTTTTTTAATTATCATTTACATCTTTACATGTTTTCTATGTTTGTTAGGATGCAAAAGCAAAATTCATATTTTAAAATAACTTGGATATTGCTAATATATTGAACATGAGCGCCTAAGGACAGCAGGAAATATGCCAATGTCATAGCCTCAATAAAAATGGGGCACATCTATGGTACCCAAGGGCATCAAATACCCTTGAATTCAAACATGTTACTTTGACCATTGAACATGCAACTTAAACCATTAAACATGCAAATTCTACCAATAAACTAGGGGTGGCAATTTGGGTCAGGATTCGTTTATTCGTTCGATTCGATTCGATTCGTTTATTAAACGAATCGAATACGAATTTAAGCTCATGGATTCGTTTATTCGTTTAAGATTCGTTTTATTGTTTTTATTTACTAGTTCTTGTTAATTTTCAATTAAGATTCGAGAAATTATAACTAATTATCATAGAAAATGTAATATTTTCGATATTTGGTGAGATATTTTTAGTAAATATATTAATTACATATTTCATATGTATATATTTATGAAGAATTAATGTAAATCAAGTGTGGTAAATTATTTTATTAAATAATATCATTGACTAAACGAATAAACGAATATTCGTATTCGATTCGTTTAATAAACGAATCGAATACGAATCCTGATATTAGGATTCGTTTAATAAACGAATCGAATACGAATCCATCACATTTTGATTCGATTCGTTTAGGATTCGATACAAATTCGATTCGTTGATTCGTTTTGCCACCCCTACAATAAACATGAAACTTTTGAAAACATGAAACTATTTTTATGTTTATTGGTCCATAGTAGTGGCCATAAAAATGTCCTTGCTTTCTTGGTAGTTGAGTTGCAGCTTGTTGTGTTGAATTTATCACTTAGATGATGGATGTTTTAGCCCAAAGTCAATATTGGGCTGGCCTCGGAACATGTTAAGTTTGGAACAGTGTTCTGTTCAATCTCAGGTTAAGTTGCTGAATACACTGGAAAAGGATCTGAAATATATTCCCATTAACTTGTTGGAGCAAGATTAAAATTTGTGTTCTAGGACTAGGAATCTACATCTTCAAGAAATCATTCTGGATTAATTACATTTGAAATATGAAGCAGCATGACAGGTTTTAGTGTCATTTGGTTTATTTGGGGAGGTGTGAAAACATGTGCACACACTCTCCTTAAGCGCAGTCCTTCTCTAGTGCATACATCCACCTCTTTGTACAAGAGTTATTAAAAAAAAGTGAATTACAAGGCATTGATTATGCAACAAAAATTTATGTTTCTAGCAAGTCTTTCATATGAAGAGTTGGACGTCTGCATCGCACACATTTCATCATCCTGACATGGATGATGCATGTCAAGCATGTGCTTTTGAGGTACCTTGTTCTTAATTACATACTAATATTTTCAGATTCAAGAAACTGATGAAGCGAGGAAGAAGTTTTCAAATGCAAAGTCTATTTCATCATCCCAATTTTTTGGGGATCAGAACAAAGCTACTGACATGGACACTCAAGTTTCTTTGCAGAAGTTCTCAGTATGTGCCCTTCCTTGCACAGATGACTTGGCAAATTTTGTTAGTTATATTTTGCTTCAAATGAATGTGTTTTCTGAATGTGCTAAATGTGTAATCCGGGACCTGTTATTAGTTAACAACTATTGCTACATTTAAAGTCTCCTAAGGAAACTTTAATCATTGCTGACTTGTTAACGCAAATTTTTTTAAAATTATTTTCAGGGTTTTTTGGGTTGGGGTGCGGGGTGGGGTGTGTTTGACATGTACCTGGTAGAATGAAGTTGTCGATCATGGCTATAGGTTGGGCTAGAGCCTAGAATTGAGGTTATTGTATTTATTTGCAGAACTTGCATGTTCAATCTAGATGTACATGTATACTTGGATAGTACTTTTTATTATTAAATTACTTTGTAATTGCTCTCTGATGGCCCTGTGAAATGGAGATTCAAAGAAATTTTTTTTATTTTTTTTATTTTTTAATGTCAGTGATAATGTTTTTGTAATTTCCAGGGTTCAACATCAATCTCTAGTGCTGATCTTTTTGGTCATGATGCTGACCCCTCCCTTGATCTTGCTGCTGGTGACCTCATCAATCGACTCTCATTCCAGGTACTTTGAAGTAGTGTGGTACTCAAATTTGTTAAGATCCATGAACTTGCTGCTACTTCAGGGAGATAGGGTTTATATTACTTTTCTTTATTAATGTTATTTTGTCGTTATTTCATTTTGAAGGCACAACAAGACATCTATTCCCTGAAGAACATTGCCGGAGAGACGGGAAAGAAGCTAAGCACCTTGGCATCGAGTCTGATTACGGATTTTCAAGACAGAATACTCTGAAAACCTTTTGTGTTCTGTATTTGAATGCATTTACCAGCCAACTTCTTGTGTAAGGAATGTAAAATGAGATTGATCTTACAATTCTTTTGGAAGACATTGAAAATTTAGAACTCTCTAGGCATACTACATAGAAAGATTATGGTTTTAGCAGTGTTTGTTTTGAGACTAATTTTTAAGTGCCTTCCATTTAGTGGATTTTATGTTTCTTTCTTTGTAAACAAATCCAAGTTTCCTGCTGTGCATTTGATTGCCCAGGAACCTTAATATATATAAATATAAAGATTTTCATGTTGCATCATGGAATTGGACTGGATTAACTTTTGGAATTAGACTGGGACTGGATTATATTACATTAGTACTATATTATATCTGTCCCAAGAGCAGCTTGCTTATTACCAAACAAAATTACAAGTTATAATCTTAGAAAAATAAAAATAAGAAAAGTCCACGAACAGATACAGATCAATAATAATTAAAGAAAAAAATTTGAGTAACTCTCTGTAGGTGGGTCTCACACATACTAGTTATAAAGTTGAAGAAGATCATTAAAAGGTTGAATTTGCAAGAGAAAAAATCAATTGCAGATTCACTTAACGAGGAAAATGTTTGAGCTTTGTAGTTCATGCAACCAAAATAACCACACACAAAAATTAAGATCAATAGAAACCCCAATTTGACAGAAAGATGAAGGAAAAAAATACTTGGTGCCCATTTTGTATTATTTGTTCTATCGGCTAAATGAACACTTTTATATTAAAAGTTCCTTTTAATTTTTTTTTTAAGTTACAATTAGAGTAAATCTTTTAGTGATTACAAAAAAAATATCAAGCACTAAAATTTATTTTTTATTTTGTAAAGATATCTTTTGAACTTCACAAAAGGAAACTCATTTAGGCCCAAAGGCTTAAACTACCTTATGTGACATATATTTGACACTTAAATGAAATTACATTATAATTTGTAAGGATGCCGCATCACATGCCATATTGATTGTGGTATAAACTTTGTATCTCATTTTTAGAAACACAACATTATTAATTGTTTATTCTTATGACATAATTATAGATGATTGTTTAGTAATCAATAACAAATTTTTAATGTTCTTTCTTAATTTATCCTTTCTAATAGAATTAATTGATATTTTTTTTAAAGTTATTGAACAAGAGGAGTTATAATTTTCATATCAAAATGTAGGACTGGGCATTGGATCAAATCGGATCTGGCTCTCGAATCCGACCAAATCGTGTTTGGTTGGTTTGTCGAATTTCGGATCGGATTGGATAAATTAGATAACTATCGGATCGAATATGATTTTATCCGATTTGATAACAAATTCGAATCCGATAGAGAATCCGATTTGATAACGGATTCGAATTCGATATATAATATGATTTGATAGTAAATCCGATAGTAGATTCGATTTGATAACAAATCCGATTTGATAACGGATCCGATTCAAAAATTGATCTGAAAATTTGTAAATTCATAATAATTTTATCGAATCGGATCAGATAACTTAAAATTCAAATCAATTTTATCAAATCGGATCTGTTATCGAATCGGATCTGTTATCAAATCGGATGCTCTATCGGATTCATTATCAAATCGGATGCTCTATCGAATTCAGATCTGTTATCAAATCGAATTTATATGATTCGTTAAGATATCAAATTGGATCGAATAAATCAGATTCGATTCGATTCGATTCGATAATTATCAGGGCAGTTGGAATGCCCTCATGCTTCCACGTCATTGTACGAGAAGGTCTCGAGTAAAATCATTACTACAACGTCCAATTCGAATTTGAACATTGCTTTTCCCCCTCCCCATGTCAGAACCTCCCTTCTTTCCCCTCTTCCTAAATTTACAATAAAACCCTTATCATTTAAACAAATGACAAACCCAATCTTTTTTTAATTTAATTATTTGATATAACTAAATAATTTTGTTGATTTAACCCCATCTCTCTTCCTAAATTATTATTTTTATTTAATAATTTTATTTCATTATTTTACTTTAATTATTTAATATTATTTTTTTATTTGATTTTTTTTATCTCATTTATTTGTTTTCTCTCTTACTTATTTTATTATTTTATTGATTTAATTATTCTATTTCATAAAGTGTTAAATAAATAAACACAAAATAAACAAAAAATTGATTAAACAAATATATAAAAGACTATTAAATAAGTGTAAGAGAAAAAATATACATATAAAAAAATTAAAAGAATTTAATTAATAAAATAAAAATAATTCATTTCCTTAAGATTTGTGAGATGTATAGGATAAAAGAGATATACAAGATATTTCCTTAAAATTTATTTTGATTAATTATATTTATTAAATAATGTATTTAAAAAATGAATGAAAATGAGAGAGGGTAAATATGACATTTTGGAGAGGACAGGGGACATGGGGTGGGATAAGTAATTTTCTTGGAATTTTTGAAGTGGAGTGACTGCGTTGGAGAATTCACAAATGACAAAGCAAAAAGCAAGATAAGCCAAAAAAAAGTGGCGGCTGTGTTTTCCCTCTCTCATTTCGAAACCTCTTCGCGCTTAATTTTTGAATTTGGTCTTCAGTTCAATTTCAAGATCCAATCCGAGCCACAGAATCAAAAATAGAAGACCAACAAAACCGATTTCAATTTTTTCGAAATTCGAATGGAGACTCATCTCTCCAATTCCAAAACCCTAGATGATGATTATGATTATGATGTAACTACCTCAGTTACTGTTGTTACTTTTCCTCGTGAAAATCAAAATCTCGATGAAGAAATCCACAAGTATCATCAATCTTTGGTTCGTTACGGGCCTCTTCCTAGAGATCATCCTTCAAACGATGACGACAGTAACAACAACAACGAAGATGAAATTTATAATGATGTGAAGCACTGGCCTATCCAAATTAAGCCTACTGGAGTGGTTTGTTTTTCAAATTTCTAATGCATTTCAATTTGTATTTGTTTATAAGTTCAATTTTAGCTGCTGCTGCTGCTTTAGTTGATTTGTTTATGGGCTCTTCTCTCTTTTTAGGGCGCGGGGCTTGAAAATTTAGGAAACACGTGCTTTATCAATGCAATTCTGCAATGCTTCACTCATACTCTGCCTCTTGTTCAAGCTCTTCGTTCTTTCAATCATCCCAAGCCCTGTGATTGTAAGCTCTATTTTTAATTTTAAAATTTTTTTTTTGCGGGTTTATTACTTGTTAGTAATGTTGTTTAATTGTGCGGAAATTGTGAGCTTTCAGGTGCTATTGAAGGGTTCTGTGCTATCTGTGCTCTTAGGGACCACATTGAATTATCATTAGCTTCTTCCGGAAAAGTTGTCTCTCCCTGGAAACTTGTCGACAATTTGAACCGTATCCTTTTTGTGCTACTGATCTAATTATCATTCATGATATTATATTGTTTTTGTGCTACATCTGCTGTACATTTTATGTGAAAATATATATTTGATATTTGGAAGGGTGTTCTTATTTCAATTAGTTCATCTAATCAAATGAAATCCTTGACTTGTATATAATCAGACATTTCTTCGTTTTTTGAAAGATACCAGCAAGAAGATGCTCATGAATTCCTGCAATGCTTGTTGGATAGACTTGAAAGTTGTTGTTTGTCTTCCCAAGAAGATAACATAGTGGAGCTGGTTTTTGGTGGCCGTCTCATTAGCAATGTATAAATGTCTCAGTATCTTGATCTTCAGTTGTTTTGAATACTCGCGTGAAAATTAACACGCTCTCTCAATGTATGGTTCATTATATCCTTATATTGTTTATTTTCTAATTCCTGGTTTCTGCTTTTCAGCTGCGATGCTGCAATTGTGGCAATTGTTCTGACACTTATGAGCCATTTATTGATCTGAGTTTGGAGATTGAAGATGTGGGATCCCTTGAAAGTGCATTGGAGTCCTTCACTAAGCTGGAAAAGATTGAAGACCCAGAGACAAAGTTTACTTGTGAGAACTGTAAGGAACAAGTGTCAGTGGAGAAAAAACTCATGCTGGACAAGGTCCCTTCAATTGCAGCATTCCATTTGAAGAGATTCAAGAATGATGGGTCCTATGTTGTGAAGATTGACAAGCATGTGGAGTTCCCACCAGAGCTTGATTTGCAGCCTTACATCAGTGGTGGTCAAAACATTGATGTGAGTCAGCATCCACTTATTACCTAGAAAAACTTTTAGTAGTTTGTATATATTTTTTGTAATATGTTAACATTTGCTATAGTTTGTTCTTGGTAAACAATATATGCTGTCTCTCTTTAGTATAAGACTGATTAACAAGTTCTCTTGTGCTGATTAATTACAATAGGTGGAGTTAAAGTATCATTTGTATGCAATTGTGGAGCACACTGGATCTTTACCTACTTCTGGTCATTACTTTAGTTATGTACGCTCCTCTCCAGACACATGGCACAGGCTAAATGATTCAAGGGTAATTATTCTCATAAATTTTTGGTTTTGGTTTGATAACAGTAGACTGGTGAACTATATTTCGAGTAGTGTATTTATTTATCCTTAATATCATCTAAATCAGGTAGCTATTGGTTATCAAATGTTAATTTGGCATGTGAATTAAAATCTCTCTGCCCAAGCTTCAAGGAACATTTTCATTTTTATTCTTTCTAGTGTCTTTGGATATTGGAGAGCAGTGGTTTTGAGGTGATTTCCTTCTTTCTGGTGAATAATGATAATTATGGTTCAGATATAGGTGGCCAATTGAATTGCAGTATGTCGTATTAATCTTCAAATCCATGTATTGGTCATGATCTGTTAATGGGAATTATTTTCATCTGTCTTTGAGTTTGTTTTTGAAAAATGGGTGTTTGAGTGTCATAATTAATTTCCTTTAGAAGTACAAACTAAAGATAAAGTGCAAATTTTTTGGGATGTTAATCATGTTATCCTGGACAACTTGCTATTTGAGTTTTTTGGGTGTGGAAGTATGTTCTTATTTGTTTCTTCCTTTTTCTACACTGTTGATTGTTCAATTTTTCTTCTAAACTATTTGAATATGTTGCCAATTCCATATTAGTGTTCTTGATTCTTCCGTTTCTCATATTCATGCAACTTCATTGCATTTCTCTGGGAATTTTTGTAGGTCACTAGGGTTGAGGAAGAATTTGTGCTTTCCCAGGATGCCTATATTCTGTTCTATGCCAAGCAGGGTACTCCCTGGATTTCAAGTTTGTTAGAAGCTGAAAATATACATTTGGATGCTGACATTTCAAAGTCATCCCCCAAGTCAGTCCTTGATAATGTGGACAATGATTATACTTCCCATGCTGGTGTAGCAAATGCTGAAAATTGTGAGGCTGATGAACCTTGTGATTCTGCTGGGGCCAGTTCAACCAAGTTCACTTGTGAATTAAGGTCCAAAGATGTTGAGGTTAATGAGACTAGGGATACTGTAAAGGGAACGTCTACATGTTTTACCGTTACATCATGCCAGGATGCGGCTGAACCTGAGACTAGAGGAGATTATACTCCTGTGATTGATGCTTCCAGGCCACTTATAGCCAGCGATTGTGGTAGAGTTTTTTGTAATGAGAAAGTAAATAAGTTGCCTCTTCTTGAAGACGATAACTGCAATCAAAGTGTTGAAAAAGTCAAAATCAATGATGGTTTCCGGCCTTTGACACCACCTAGATCTCCTAGTCCAGATGTCTATTGTGGCAAGCCTTCAGGTAAGAAATAAACTCCTGTATTTTGTTTTTTATTTGTTCCCCTATGAAAATATCAAGTATAATTAATGTGTTGTGTTTGCAATTTGTCAGAAACGTATGGAGTCCGGCCTGAGCATCCGAAATTGGAGAGCAAGGTTGCTTGTAAAAGACAATTGGAAAAGGATGGCAAGGATTTAGAGAGACAGGAAGCTATTCGATGCATTAAGAAGACAATGACTGGTTCAAGGTATATGAAACTCATGGCTGCTATAAATGATAATGGTATTATTATGAACAAGAAGAAAAGATTCAGATCATCTCCATGTAAAAAGGTCAGCCCGACTAGGGCTCGCCGCAAACACAACCATGGATCAGTCATGCGTCGTGTGGCAATATGATGCTCAACAGTTGTGATATTTTGTTTGCTCTTACAATTAATATATGTTGAAATTGAAAGTTTCCAACTTCTAAAGCTTCTTCCTTGTTGCCGACCGAAACATTGCTTGGTAACGAAGGTAAACGATCCTCTATGTTAAATTTTTGAGGACGGGTGCATTGTAAAATTGATTTGGAAGAGGAATATGTATATATATGTATATATATATATATATCTTAAAATAATGATTTCATTAAACAAATTACAACATAGTGGATCGTAAAAATCTATGCAAACAACATGACATTTCATTACATATGAATATTTGAATCGGGGCAGCTTCCCGAAGTTTTGTTGCCTCATTCGAGTCAGGGTAAAAAAAAATTTATGTATAAAAAAATTTATGTATTTAAAATTTGATTTTTTTTTGGATTTAAGGTCATAATTTTGAATTAAATTTTAAGATTTCAATTAACCGGATAATTATTTCAATGATTTCTAGTTTGAATTTAAGCTATTGGAAAGTGAGTCAATTCTCATGACTAAAATCTAATCATTTTGTAAGGCATAGATAATATATATTATTAGTGAACAAGTTGAGTTGAGTGGACATTACTACCCTCCGCAACTTTTGCACAAGAGTGTTGTTAAGGAGGAGAATCTTAGAACTTGGAATGGTCATTAATCAGAGCTTGGAAGCATCGTACTTAGCTCAAGAAAGCCCTTTGATTTTCTCAAAAACACTAAGTCCCTTCTTTGGTTGTATCAAAGGCTTCAAGACAAACGTAAGTGAAACTATATATAACAATTGAAAGACCTTCAATCAAATCCCTCTCTCTCTCTCTCTCTCTCTCTCTGGTTGCAGAGGCAAAAATAGAGTATCTTATAAACATGGTTGTTAATTATGCAGCCCCTTGGCCTTTCTGTAGAAACAAGAGATCTCAAGCAGATGACCTTCGGTTGCGTGAATCACCTGACTCAGCCTCTAGCTTTGGCTCATCAAACACTGCTAAACATGTGGTCATAGTCATGGATGGCCTTGAAGATTTCACCATGGAGCCGCTTGAGTGGGCACTCGAAAATGTTGCAGCTGCCGGCTGTACTGTCACTCTCTTGGGTCTCATGCCTTGGCTTAACATTCCTTGTAACTATCAATCAAAACCCTTTTCTTCTTTCATAAGCTAGTCTTACATTATAAGTCTTATTTGACACTATGCTTTTGATTTGATTTGCAAATTAACAACAAAACACATCTGCTTGCTGTCTCAAGTATCTTCAAAGACATGGAGAGATGTTTGGATGGTGGAATTCGAAGACTTGAATATTGCTAAAGAGAAAAATAGTGAGTGGAAGAGTGATGCCAAATATTTAAAGCTTCAAGCTGTAGTGGACCTCTGCGACAAATATGGGGTACAATTAATAAGTGAACTTTAATTAGCCTCTTGTATGAAATCATCTATTATTTTTTCTTGTAGCTAGCTTACATATATGTGAAAATTACATATGCAGGTTCTGTTACAAAAGGAAGTTGTGATGGGATATCCTCAGAGACTACTGGTTGTCGAGAGAATCATTAGCCTTCATGCCACATGGGTGGTTTTTGATAGGTAGCTAAATATGATTGGGTAGTACAATTAATTTGATTAGTTATTGCTAATGATTAATTATTAGTGTTGCCTGCGATGTGCAGTGACAAGTATCACAAAAAGAACAGAGAATTCTATGCGGAAAAAATTCCATGTAACATGGTGATGATGAATGAAGAAGGAAGTATTGACATGATCAAACGTTGGCCAATGATTGGTATTAACCGAAACAGCAGCAGCAGTAGCACTACTCCAGGAGAATCGCCTAATTTTTTGGTGCCAACTCCACAACTCATGCTCTCTCAAAGATTGAAGGCAATACTAGAGGAAACCGAAACCGAAACAGAAACTGAAACTGAAACCGAGAAAGACGATCAAGATTAGCAAGCAGTAAGCAATGGGGAACAGGGCTATCACTCTCAGACATGCCTTTGTTGTTTTCACATAGGTTCTATTTAGTTTTATTCTTCCCCCACCACTTCAAGAATTTGTTCTGTAATAAAACAACCAGAGCTTAGGTATTGCTTGCTTTTGGCAATGGTACCTATTGAGCTTTGGGATGTATACATTACCTCTGTATCAAGAAAATAATAATAATAATAAGCTTTCATGAATAGGGGCTGTAGAGCTAATAAATTGAAAAGTACTTCCAAATATTAATAGCAAGATGACTAATGTTTGATGTGCTACTAAATTTGTAAAATTTACAAATTCATAACAAGAAAGGAGAACTATTTCACGTTCATAAAATTGTAGTTATGAAGACATATACATGTTGAAAGCAAGGGGTAACGATTTTGCAGATTTGACAAATGCTCATTACCCAATCCACCATTTTACTTGGAGTGCTGCTTTGTAAACAGAAAGTGCTGACATAAAAATGTATCTACGAAGACATATACATGTTGAATGTTGTCTTGAATTCCTAATTTATTTGAACAAACTATATATAATTATATATGTTTATGATAGTTTTTGGAAGGG